>ML778961.1:1175849-1193319 GCA_009831015.1 Picea engelmannii
GCTTTGCATAGTTATTTGAGACATACTATACTCATGTTTAATCCTTCAAATCTAGATGAAGTTTGTGTTTAGGCTACTCATTTGGAAGCAAGAGGAAGGAACGACACTCATGAGGGTAACAAGAAGACTTTCAACCATGGAGACAAGGGAAAGAAGAAGTTCAAGGGAAATGGCAGAAAGAATGTTGTTGTTAAAAAAGAGGGAGAAAAATTCACATGTAAACATTGTTCAAAAGATGGCCATGATGAAGACCATTGTTGGAAAATTCATCCTGAAAGAAGACCCAAAAAGTTTGGCAACAACAACAAAGGGAAGTCAAAGACTGCTGAAACCGTTCAACATGATTTAGGTTCTGATTCGGGTGACGAAACAAAGATCACAACCATGGGTTATCAAGGTAATGGTTCTAATGCAAGTACTAGTTCTTCAAATAATATCAATGTAACTCAACAAGAAAAAGAGAGAATTGAACTTTTTCACATAAGGGTTGTTTCAAAGCATACTAAGATAGATACTCTATTTGATACTGGATCTCAAGAAAACCTTATTTCTGAAGAAACTGTTAAGAAATTAAAGTTGGAAACAATTCCACATCCTAAGACATACCCTCTTGGTTGGATATGTGATAATTCTAAGTTACAAGTAACAAGAAGGTGTAAACTTAGGTTTGCTATCACTGCAAATTTCGTTGATGAGGTAGAGCTTGATGTTATTCTATTGGATATATGTGGTATTGTGTTGGGAAACCCATATTTGTATGATAGGAAAGCTATTTTTCATCGTCATGAGAATAAGTATCATTTGTTTAAAGATGGAGTTGAATACATTGTTAGAGCCCACACAAAGAAGATGAATCTATCACTTATAAATGCGGGAAAAATGAAGAGATTAGTCAATGCTAGTAAGAATTTTGTTCTCTTAATGATCAAACCTAAAGAAGATATTGAAACCGAAGCATTTCAAGGTTGTGATACAAAGTTAAAATCCGATTTATATGAAGTTGTTAATCAGTATGATGAAATGTTTAAAGAACCTAAGGGATTACCTCCGAAAAGGGGAATCCAACATGAAATTCAATTGCAGCAAGATTGTCCTCTTCCAAACATTGGTATGTATAGAATGTCAGTTATGGAAAATGATGAGATTAAAAAACAAATTTAGGAGTTTCTCGACAAAGGGGTTATTGTTCCAAGTTCATCGCCATGTGGATCTCCAATTGTGTTAGTTCCAAAGAAAGATGGTATGTGACATATGTGTGTTGATTTCAGGGCTTTGAACAAAATTACAGTTAAGAATCGTTATTCTCTTCCTACAATTGATGATTTGCTTGATCAATTAAAAGATGCCAAATATTTCACTAAGTTAGATTTGAGAAGCGGATATCATCCGATAAGAATTGCCGAGGGAGACACATGGAAGACGGATTTCAAAACTAAGCAAGGTTTGTTTGAATGGATGGTAATGCCTTTTGGACTTTGCAATGCACCTGTTACTTTCATGAGAGTTATGAATGATGTCTTAAGGCCTTTTCTGGATGATTGTGTTATTGTCTACTTAGATGATATTTTGATCTTTAGCAAATCTCGTGAAGAGGATATTACACATGTGAAACAAGTTTTGGATGTTTTGAGAAAAGAATAGTTGTTTTTGAAATTGTCCAAATGTGAATTTGGCAAAACTTCACTTATTTACTTAGGGCATATTGTTGGTGGAGGTGAATTAAAAATTGATCCCTCCATGGTCAAAGTCATTTTGGAATGGTCCAGGCCCAGCAATGTGACAGAGGTAAGAATTTTTTTGGGAGCAACCCAATATTGGAGGAAGTTTATTGCTAACGTTTCTTCCATTGCAGCTCCATTACATGCTGTGACAAGTGTCAAGCAAGTTTTTCAATGGGGAGGCAAGAAACATAAGGATTTTGATACTTTGAAAGAGAAGATCACTTCAACGCCTGTTCTTGCACTTCCAAATTTAAGAAAACCTTTTGAAATCCAGACAGATGCAAGCAATTATGAAATGGGAGCAGTTTTACTACAGTATGGTAAGCCCATTTGTTTTCATTCTGAGACTTTTAATGGTGCCGTGATTAACTATCCTACTTGTGATAAGGAATTGTATGCATTGGTTCAAAGTGTAAAACAATGGAAACATTATTTGTTGGGAAAAGAAACCATTGTTCACACTGATCATCAACCACTGCAATACTTACAATCACAGACAAAGCTACAACAAGCTAGGCACTTCAGATCGATGGGTTTTCTTCAATAGTTTCATTTGGTTATCAGGTATAAGAAGGGAATTTTTAACAAAGTCGTTGATATGCTTTTAAGGCCTATTATTAGTGCTTCAGTTATTCTTAAGCATAGTCCTATAATGCATGAAAGTTATGTGGAGAAATATGCTTTGGATACTGATTTTAAAGAAGTATATGAAACTTTGTGCCACTCTAACCATGTTGAAGAATTGGATTACCATGTGCATAATAATCTCTTGTATCATCTTGGAAAGTTGTGTATTCCACAGGGGGAAAGAATCAACATTATAAGAGAAGCGCATTCTTCTCTTATTGCTGGTCATTTTGGTGTAGGCAAAACAATGGCTAATTTGCAAAGGTACTGCTACTGGCCTAAAATGAATGAAAGTGTTTCACAATATGTTTGAGGATGTTCGTTGTGTGCCACAAGTAAACCTAGCAATCGAAAGTTGGGTTTGTATACTCCACTTCCAGTTCCTTCTCGACTTTGGGAAAGTATTTCCATGGATTTTGTGGGTGGTTTACCTATGTCGAGACGAAATCATGATTATCTTTATGTTGTGGTTGATCGATTTAGAAAAATGTGTATTTTGATGCCTTGTACTAAGTAGGTTACAGCTGAACAAATGACACAGATGTTCTTTCAAAATGTTTGGGTGCATTTTGGATTGCCTAAGTCCATTATTTCTGATCGGGATTCTCGATTTGTTGGAAGTTTTTGGTCGAGTTTATGGGCACTCATGGACACCAAACTTAAAAAGAGCACAAATTTTCATCCGCAAACAGATGGTCAGACAGAGGTGGTAAATCGAACAGTGGTGCATCTTCTTCGTGCTTATTGCAGCAAGCATCCTAAACTTTGGGATGAGCATTTACACTACATTCAGCATGCTTACAATCAAGATAAGCACTCTTCGACTCAAACATCGCCGTTTGAAGCATGTTTTGGCTATTTTCCCAAGTCTCCTTTAGATTTTATCTTTGGGAAGGATATTTTCGTCGATGGTCAATATGACATTGATAGGGCAGAAAAGTTCATTGAACAAATTCAGTCGATACATCAAGTGGTGCAAGAGCAATTGGAAAAGAGTCGGGCCAAGTACAAGATGAGACATGACAAGCATCTTGTTGATCACAGTTTCCAAGTTGGAGATGAAGTTTGGCTTTACATCAGTAAGGAGAGGCTTAAAGGAGAAGGTAAAAAATTGAAACCGATTCGATATGGTCCTTTCAAGATTATCGACAAGATTGGTAATAATGCTTTTCGTTTAGATTTGCCTCTTATATGCAGATGTATGCAGTTGTTAATGTTGAGAATTTGAAATTGTATGAGCCTCCGTTGATTGATGATCAAGGAGAGCATGTTCAGATTCCTTCTATAGATGATTTCTCCCCAGAGTATCTTACATAAATGCATGAAAACACCATCCTTGACAAGAGAATGCGAACTTCAAAATGAGGAAATGCGGAGTATCTTCGAGTTGGTCTTAAAGGAACCAATCCAAGCAAAGACAAGTGAATTGAGGTTGGAAGGGTGAGGGAACTATACCCTCATCTTCACATAGACTAAAAATAGTCTTTTGGAGGTCCAAAATCTTCCCAATGGGGAGGTGTGATCAGGGGATCAAATTTTGCTCAAAAATTCAAAGTGCTCAGAATCTCTTCAAATCGAACGAGAGCGTAGGCCTCGTCAATGTGAACCCAACACAACTCATTTCGTCTCAAACAAACGTCGGGAGCGAGAGATATCACAATTTGTTTGGAATGGCAAACATGAAAAAAAAATGATGCTGACTCTACAGTCCGTACAGGTTGACTTGGTAGGGCCATACGATCGTATGCTGATGTGACATGTGGTGACATGGCAGTTGTTGATTGGCAGATGTGGTTGAATGAGCGTTTGACACGTGTCCTTTTGGTGTCTAATGGTATGTTGGCACGTGGCCCAATCCGTGCGTGCCATGTGTCACTTGTTGTTTGGTTTAAAAACTTTGTCATTGGCAGGAGTCGACCCCGCGACCTCCGGGCAGGGGAAACGACTTGGAAAGGAGCTGACAACCAATGTGCCACCATGCGTTGCTTATCATATGTATGGTATCATTTGTATTTCAATTTGAATATGGGTGTGGTTTGGGCCGCGACCGGGCCGGGGCTTAGCCCCAGCCCTTGGTCGCACGCCATTACATATAACCCCAGCTCTATTACATAGTGCGCGCGTGGTTTTAAAATTTGGTTCAAACGGTTGTAAACCTACCCGCCATTTGTCATTACTCCATTTGTTTGGAAAATAAAGCCTTTTTTTTTGCACTAGCCCGAGGTCGGATGGTGACCATATGCCCGAGTGCTAGATGGTTAGGGGCTGGCATGCCCATAACCATCCTACAGTTTGCACCATTGGTGCGGTTGCATTTGGTGCCAGATTTTTGCACTTAAATAAGCGTGTGTGCTAGGTTCATGAAACAAGGGGTGTGTTTTATAGATGCAGAGACAACAAGCATGAAGGAGGGACTTCCAAGAGGCCTAACTTCTTCGTTTTTTGGCCAAACGAGGTGCCGAAAAAGCCCAGCTAGGGGTTTTTGGATGCTCTGAAGCCATTGGAGCAGTCTGTTGGTCAATTTGAGCATTATAAAGCACACTTTTGAGCACTTTGAGCAATTAATAATAATGATCCATTGGAAGCTGGACCAAGAGATGTAGCCCAAGAGAGGGGTGAACTCCTTTATCACTTGTTGTGTTTATGTTCTTATGTTCATTGATTATGCTACTGTTTATTATGTCTTAAATGAGTAAATCCTTTTAAATGACGTGTTGCAAAGTTGATCCATTTTCTTTTAACACATAAACTTTACTTGCAAATATTTTCAAGATTTCAAGTCTTCTTCATTTTTAGATCACCAAGGTTTTCAGGGAATAACATGGTCACTACAAATGAACACTTGGTGGCATTTTCTAATGCCTATCATAAAATAGGATCCAACGACAATGACACTTATATGCACTTATTTGTTAATTCCCTTAAAGGGATGGAAGCGACCAATTTATTTGACCTTCCTCCTACTATTATTTCCACTTGGGAGGATTTATTCTATTGGTTCAAGTCTACCTATGGGTAGTCCAAAATCCCAGCTGAGCAGTTATGGGAGTACAATAACATTTCTTATAAAGGTGGTGAAACTATCAAGTCTTTCAACTTGCGTTTCACCAAATTATATAACCAAATTATTGAACTTATTCTCCCTTAGAACCAAGCCACTTTCTTTCATTATTATAATTCTATACCTTCCCCCTACCATCATAGGCTTGAGGAAAAATCTATTGATAATATTGGTTCTTCTTTGCATACTTGTTTAGAGTATCAAGAACAACTTGAAAGAACAGGTCTTTGCAAGGGAGACTCAGTTAAATAGACAGACTTGTCTGCCCTCTTATAGCTTGTACAAGACATTAATAATCAAATGATAGCATATGAGCGGAAAGGAAATGTCTACTTTCTTACCCCTTGGGACTCATCTTATTCTTCACCACCATATAAGAATCTTAATGAAAATAACTTTCAACCTAAATCCATCATGCCTCGTAGTTGGTGTAACTTTTGCGAGGAACACCATGAGGAAAGTATGTGTAAGGTAAAAGAAGTTCCAAAGATAAAATATTTGGTAAAAGTCTTGAAACTACTATTGTTGTTCTATATTTCCAAGCTAGAGGATGTTATGATCATAAATACTAGGAATAAATCATATGCTCTGAAAGGTAAATATGATCCTCCTCGCATTTATTCTATCCCAAGATCATCTTCACCAGCTGCTACTGTTCAAGTTTCTAAAGCTCCTGATAGTCAAGGAACTACCTCCTCTCTTCCCTCTTCCAAATACAACATTCTAAATCAATTGGCCAATATTAAAGCTGATTCTACCCTCCTAGACATGGTTGTCATCCCTGAGCAACAAAAGCATCTGAAAATTTTTATGGAAGGAAAAGCTTCCATTGTAGCCAACCTCTCTGAAGAGGTAGATGAATAATATTCAACTATAAATAAAGTAGGTATACATAAATTTATACACCCTGTAAAAAAACCCCCCATCTTTTTATTTCTGTAAAGATTATGGACAAAATAGCTCATTGTTGTCTCATTGACGGTGGTTCGGGCCCAAGTGTAATGTCGAATATTATTATGGAAGAGCTAGGATTTCCTTGTACAAATGAAAACACCATAATCATGCTCTCCTATAATAGTTTACAACAATCAACCATAGATGAAATCAAGAACGTGACCTTGGTTTTGTGCGCGCATCCTAAAATAAGGACAACCCTTAATATCTAGGTAATCAATATGCCAGTGAGTAATTACTTGATAATCTTAGGAAGAGATTGGAAAGCTATGATGGGTGGATACCTCTCACTCGACAAGACACACTTTTATGTTCCTCGGAATGGTAAAAACATCATAGTCCTAAGAGAGGGAAGGATATCACCTTATATAGAAAGAATTCCACAACCTAATGTAAATTATATCGAAGAGGACTTAGGAGTGTATTCCATATTTGCATATGAAGACAACATTAGCTTCGAACAAATCGACATAGAGGATGGGATGTGGCATATGCACTTTGATGGTTCATGCTCCAATGAAGGAAACAGAGCTGGTATTATCTTGTACTCTCTTGTGGGTAAAATTCACAACTTTTCCTATAGTTTACAATTTTTTTGCACTAATAACATCACCGAATTTGAAGCGTTACTGCTAGGGATTGAAAATTCCTATAATTTAGGTTGTGGTCACCTTACATTTTTTGGGGATTCTTAACTTGTGGTAAACCTTGTACGTAAGATATATTCTTGTAGAAACAAGTTAATGAAATGTTACACCCAAACTATTTGGGCACTTATCGTGAACTTGCTATCTTTCAACATCACTCATGTTAAAAGGGAATTGAACTCAATGGATGACATGTGACATGTTAGTTGTTTTTGCAACCTCTCTGACTCAACAACTTCCACCACAAAGACTTGATTGCATCTTTCAATCTTTGTATCATCCACATATCTTGGACAATGCAGAGTCATGGCAGGTCTTCCCTAGTGATGAGAGCATCTGTGCTTTTATTTAAAATGAACCTTATAAGCCTAAGGAAATTATATCAATGGAAGATAACAAAATCTCGAAGGGATTTAATCCTCTAGAAAGTTCATTTTCATCGAGTGATGTAGGTAACAAAGAAAAACATAAAGAAGAGAAGTCGAAAAGGAAGGTGGGTGAAACCATTTCCTTGAACATTGGAACACTCGATTGTCTAAAGAATATTAAAATAGGTGCCCAATGTTTTGATAAAGAAAAACTTAAGTTCACTGAGTTGCTTGGTGAATTTCAAGATGTTTTTGCTTGGTCTTATGAGGATCTTCATGGTTTTTATCTTGCTATTATACAACATGCCATTCCTATCAAGGAGGGAATAAAACTGGTCAGGAAAAAACAAAGACCCATTAACCCTGCACTAGAAGCAACTATTCGAAAGGAGTTGGAAAAACTCTTGAAGGATGGGATAATTTTCCCTGTTAAGTATTCTGAGTGGGTTTCTAATTTGGTTCTTGTTTAGAAAGAAATTGGCCATATTAGGTTATTCATTGATTTTTTCACATTGAATAGAGCCAGTATTAAAGACAATTTTCCTCTCCCTAATATGGAAATGATTTTGCAACAAGTTGCAGGGTCACAGATGATGTCCTTACTTGACGGGTTTTCTGGTTACAATCAAATCAAGGTAAAAGGGATAGATAAATATAAAACCACTTTTATTACACGTTGGGCCACTTTCGCTTATGAATGTATTCCTTTTGGCTTATCTAATATAGGTGTCTCTTTCCAAAGAGATATGCAAATATATTTTGACGATTTGATCGGAAAAATTATTCAGATTTATCTTGATGACTTAACCATGTATTCTAAAAACTGATCAAATCATTTCGGTCATCTTAGAAAGATTCTCATGTGATGCAGGAAATTTAACATTTCTTTAAATCTTTCTAAGTCTATTTTTGACTTTACCAAGGGAAAACTCCTTGGGCACATTGTCTATGATTCAGGAATAAGCATATATCCCGAAAGGATTGATGTTATCCTAAATCTTCCTTCTCCTACTTCCAAAAAGGAGGTTCAATCCTTTATGGGTGTTATTAAATTTTTATTTACGTTTGTTCATGATTTTGTTATAATATTCAAGCCAATTCATAATATTATTAAGCAAGATCACTCCTTTTCTTGGACAGATGATGTCGAAAATTATTTTGTAGGTATCAAGAAGGCAATCATTTCTGCACCGGTTTTGGCGAAGACGGATTTTGAGAAAGAATACATGATATATACTAATTCCACAGAGGAAGCCATTTTTTCTATCCTCATGCAAGGTGATGACCAATTTAATGAAAAACCAGTGGATTACATGAGTCAAGCCTTGTCATATGATGAGTTTAAATACCCTTTTATTGAAAAGCATGTTTTCGCTCTTGTTAAAGATGTTGAAAATTTTTTCCACTACATCTTAGGTAAGCATACGCTGGTAAAATTCCCTTTACCTGCTGTCAAGTTTTTACTCTCATAGAATTATCTTTCATGGAAGCTTTCACACTAGCTTGCCAAGATCCAAGAGCATGATCTAACCATCATGACTTCTAAAACTATCAAGGGACGTAACTTATCCCTTCACTTAGCTCATCATGTTGAAGCAAGTGAAGAAATTGATGAACAAGATAACTCTCTATAAACATTGTTCTACATTGACAATCAAATCCTTCTAGTGGATGAACATCCTTGGTATAAATATATGGTTTATTACATGCAAAATCAAATATGTCCAGATAACTTAGATACTCATTAAAGAAGAAGGATATGTCTCGAATCTTCTAGATACGTTATTATAGGATACTTCTTATTTAGGAGATCTACCAATGATATGTTACTTCGTTGTGTGAATAGTGAAGAAGCACAAAATTTGTTACAAGAGACTCATGGTTGTTCAAATTTTGTTATTCATGTAGGAGGCCACTTTTCTGCTAAAACTATTTTTTTTAAGATTATCAGGAAAGGGTACTATTGGCCTTCAATCTTTCGTGATTCTTATAATTTTTCAATATCTTGTGACAAGTGCCAGAAGTTTGCTAGGAAATAATGTCTTTCTACTATGCCTTTACAACCTGTCCTCCTTGACTTTCCTTTTTTGAAATGGGGTCTGGACTTTATTTTTCCTATTAATCCTCCATCTTTAGCAGGGCAAGTTTTTAACTTGACAGCCACATACTATTTTACGAAATGGACTGAAGTTGTCCCGCTTAAGCATTCACAAGATGATCAAGTGATTTCTTTCCTTGAGACTAATATTTTTTCCAGATTTGGTCTTCCTTTGGAAATTATTACAGACAATGGTCCCACTTTTATTTCTGCTAAGCTAAGCCAAGTTTTAGCTAAATTGGGGGTTAAAATGTTTACCTCATCATCTTATTATCCCCAAGGAAATGAGCAGGCCGAGTCTACCAACAAGAATCTGGTTAGAATTATAAAGAGGCTCATTGAAGATAATCCTTGTCAATGGCACACTCTCCTCAATTATGCCCTTTGGGCAGATCGCTACCACCAAGGTGAGCACTGTTTGCACTCCTTTCCATCTTGTTTATGGTCAAGAATCCATTCTTCCTGCTGAGCTGGAACTCTCCTCTCTAAGGTTAATGATACATGTTGAACAATTAAATTCTTCCGATGTCTCTCAAAGAGTGAATGCACTTTTGGCTTCAGAGGAGAAGAGGACATTTTCCTTTAGATAATATAAAGAGAAGACAACAAAATGTTAAAAGATATTTCAATAAAAGTGTCAAGGATGTCAAATTTAAGGTTAATGAGAAGGTATTGTTGTGGGATTCAACTCATGCTGATAGAGGAAGTCATTCAAAGTTCCAAAAATTATGGTTGGGTCCTTTTAAGGTCGCTTTTGTCATGGGTGCAAATTCCTATATCCTAAAGGACTTACAAGAGTGATTGTTTTCCTATAGCACTAACGGTTCCCACTTAAAACATTATGTGGAACCAACTTGAAAGTTTAAATGTTGTATGGAATTTTTTTTGTATTATAGTTTGTTTTATTTGCTTTGATTTTACATTTCTTTTATTTCATTAATTTGTTTTCATTTCTGCTATGTCATTTCTTGCTATTTTGTTTCTTTTATTTGACTTCATTTCTTGTCCAAATAAAATGTTGGATCAATTTTTCCACAACGATGCTATTATGCAAAGTATTGTTAATCAATAAAAATAAGGTTACACAAATGTCATGATGTTCTCCTTGAAAGCATCATTGAAATTGTTATCTGCTTCAACTGTTGTTATATAAGATAGTTGGTTTTATCCCTTTTCTTCTTTCCTTTTCTTCCATCCACTCCAAGAAAACAAAAGAGCATACCAGAAGATTTTTCTCCTCGAAGTAAAGAATGATTTTACTATGATTAATTGGATGATTATTCTTACAAGGATAAACCCCCTCATACTTAACACTTTCCATGAGTTATTCCGAAAATCCCATTCATTTTTCCCTTAAAACTGCTCACTTCCCCCTGTTGCATAATCATTATGATGTATGTCTCTTTGATCTAATGGTTACATGGTCTGCAAAACCAGAAAATTTGAGTTCTTAATCTGTTGGAAATAGATTTCCCTATGGATTCACTAGTTTGTTGATGATTAAAATCACAATGATGAATCTTGCCCGCAAAGGATTGCTAAGTGCTATTATTTATTTATGATAATAATATTTAACTAGTAGGTGGGACCCCCTTGTAGACTAGAAGCGCAAATATAGACATGTTACGCTTATATGTTGTTGTTGTTATGATGTTGCCTAAACAATCCTATACAGTGATGATGTAGTCTTGGTTTCATTTGATATGAAAACATGGATGGTTGATGCATTGTTGCTAAATTTTGTTGATATTCATTTGCAATACAAGGCAGTGCTATGGATATGAGGATTATTTGTTTACAGGGGTTATGTTATGTTATACCATTGATTAATAATCTAGACATGATTTTATGCAAAAGATAATATGGTTATGTGGGAGATTGATCAAAACAAAAAGAAAGAAACTATAAATAAGCCCTAAAGCTATGGAAAAAGGGTTACATATAAACCTTTAATGTATATGTAATAGTGAAAAATGTGAAATGGTGGACCTAGCTGCTATACTATGTGTTAGGTTAAAGTATCATGCGATTTTGTTTAAAGGATCATAGGGAAGTTCATATGGTAATGTTAACATATGATTGTTATTGAAGTTATGATATGTTTCGGGTGGTGCACTATGCAATGGATATGGCATCAAATATTTACAATGGATATGGCATTGAATTTATGTAATGGTTATTGTGTTGGACTTAATGGTTGATGTTATGTTAATGGTTGGCTAGTATGCAGAATTGAATAGGTCCAGGTAAGGAAGCAATGTGCATTTACTGCAAGTCATTCCAAACCTCCCTTGAGCTCATTAACCTAGCATAGTTTCATTTTTATTTGTTGGTTGTGGAAGCTCCATGATTTCATTTTTTGCAAGGGGAAAACACAAACCAACTCATCATTGAAGTGATTTTTTCATAGGTATGGCTCTTTGCTTTCAATCCATGATGGACTCTTTGTATTATGAATCAAATGGTGGCTCAGGATTGCATGGGTTCTGTGTTTTCTTGAGTTTTGACTGAGTATAGATACATTGTTGTGGGTTCTCTATGATTAATATGAAATTTTGGCATTTTAAAAGGAAGTAATGGGTGTTATTGATTGTAAAGTTTGCGCATTGGTTATTATATTAAAAGAAAATGGTGGGCATCTTGGGGTTGATTCTGGTTCTCTATGAAATAATGTCAATAATGCAACAAGTTTTGAGTTTTATTCACATGGGGTCTTAACACCAGTCTGAGCAGTAGTTGTTATCACCCTTTTCATCTTAGTCGATTGTTGTGATTAATTCTCCAGGTTGCAACTCAAATGTCGACACTGATGTGGTTCTTTTGGGCTAATCCCTAAGCTATTGTTTGTATGGCTTGTTCTTTACTGTCATTATCACCGGAAGCATTCCACAGACCAATCTTTGTTTCACCCATAATCTTAAATGGAATCCTGTGTATGCATTGAGTGGCCACGGGTTGTGTTTTGTCATTATTTTCACAAGAGTTTTTAACACTCATTCCTCTCATATCTGTTATAATGACCGACTTTTATGTTGTGAAGCCTCATTGTTAATTGTTTTTCGAGGGTTATCGACCTCTTGGGTGTTGGGAAAAGACACAGTCTCCCTGTGTTTTGAGGATTCTTCATTGTTTACATCAACCCTCGTTTCCTCTCTGCAATAAATTTTAAGAGACATCTGTGTGTGCCTGGGTTGTTAAGCTATAATTGTTTTGTTTCTACTTGGGCATTCTCTTTATCGCTCTGTCAAGATAGTGTGGTTATAAGTTGAAAGACTATGGTGTTTTCAAAGGGGCATGGTTCCCTATTCTTCCAAGATTATATTTCTTTACCTGTGGTTGATTCTCGATAGTAAATTCTTTAAGAGTTAAAAGGATTTCAGTCTCTTCATGTTTCAAAGATTAATCATATTTCTAAAGAACCCGACTTGGTTCTATTGAGCCCAACTTACTTCTATTTTCCCTCAGGCACCTTCTTGGTTTTATCAAGATTTTGGTTTACCAGTTTAATGATTGTGATAATTATACAAGGGCATAGGCTCTGTAATTTCAATACCTTTCTTGATCGATTCTATGTGTTTCCTCACTTTGATTAATTTGTATGGGTTACATATAGCCCGAGAGATTTTCATTTGGTCAATTATGGTTTTTCCACTCATCACTATGTTAAATCCTAGCATGACCATGATTCTGTCAAGTTTAAAGGAGACACTTGTGCGTCAATATGGTTATGTTCTCTTGATGTGTCTATATGGATCTATCTTTTATCAAGCATTTCTTTTGGAAGGAAGTCTGTATATGTTTGATGAATGCGGATCTCATATTCAGAGCTACATGTTTTATGTTAAGTCATGTTGTCGAATTAATATTGGTATCTGTTAGCACTCTGTAAATTTGTTCGGCTGATAAAACAAATGATAGAGGTAACCTACAAACCAACTTTAGAGTTGGGTACTAGCCTAATCATCTCATAGAGGGCTCTCTCATGTCACTTGGTGTTTCTTTGACAATCAATGGATAGGTTTTGTGGTTTTGTTTTTTTTTTATAAATTTGTTGGCAAGGAAGGGGAGGGACACTTAGGGATATGGAGTCAAACTTCTGAAAATGAATGAAAACACTGACTTGTCTGTAGAAATATCCAGAGGATAAAGGATAAATGAGGCGATCAATTTGAGTTACAATTTGTAAATTTGCAGAGTGTAGAAAGAAAAAGAAAACATGTAACTGCATCAGAGCATTAAATAAATGAATTCTGAATTAGTTAGGAAGAACTTAACATAGTTTAAATTTCTTCAGCCAAGAGCATCACAAGATGAATTCTGGGCCTTTGACTATCCAATTCAAATAGAAGACAGTGAAAATGAAATTATAAATACAGGAAATACATACAAAGAGAGGATACAAAACACATATCACCACCATTAGAATATTTTCATGGAACTTCAAAGACTTCTACAGATGTATTCAATTTAGCTTTAGAAAATTATAATTGAGTTCATAACAACTAAAATTACTCCCTTGCACTTCTGCCAATGTTAATACATTTGGAACTTTTAATACTTATATAATTCGAGTTCCTTTAGTTAGAAACCGATTACAATAGCTGAACTGAAATGTTTCAGCTTCTAAAACTAACTATAATAATTACAAATGGAGTGGTCGCACCAACTTTCAAACGTTCTAGTATTTTGAAAAACAATAAAATAAATAACGAGTGATCTTTCTATACTTTTCCAATTTTGGGGGCGCAAGAAAGTGGTTTGGGGAAACCCACTTCTTGCCCCAAAATGCACCTAGTGGCGCCACGTGGTGCTGACCCAAAACCATGGTTTATTTTTCAGCTCGCTTTCTAGAATTATCCTCCAGGTAACTCCTCCCCCTGAAATGATCCCTGACCATTGATATGTAGCGCTTGCGATATGTGACCTATCAGGTCCTATAAACTCTGTGCTCCTTCCATATTTAGCCTCCTCCTACTAGATTTAGTCCCTCCCTTGATTTATCATACCTTTAACCAATTTATCACCTCACTAAGTATTGAAATCTCAATTTCACAAAAAAAAAAATTATGGAGATAACATGGGCTCCAACTGGGGATGTATCCTCCTAGTGAGGTAACAAAGAATGGCAGACCGAGTGTCGACCCATTGGTATTTATTTTACTCCTACAACTGAATTTACCAACATATTATTCGTAAAACTCAAAATCTACTCAACATAACTTAGGGCCTTCACTTTGGGCTTCAATTTTTGTTGATTTGATTCCAACTACTTCAACCGAAGAAAAAAAATGGTTATATGCAATCAATGGAAAGGGTGATAGTTCCTTTAAATAATATAATGTTTGAGAAACCTGTCATTCACAGGTCCTCCTCCAAAGATATCTACATTACTTTCATGTAGCGGATATGAATTATTCCCATGGTATGCCACAATTTTGAAAGGTCCCAACCATAGACGGTCAAATTTTCCATGTTTTCCTCTTTCTTCATTTCTGGCATCCCATCTCAACACCATATCCCCCACTTTGAAATCATCCTCCTTGGTATGCCTGTCAAAATCCTTTTTAATCATGTCTTGGTGAAGCTGAGAGTTGTTGAAGGATTTTTCTCTTGTTTGTTGGACATTGATCAGTTCATCTGTCCTCCTTCAAGTGGCATCTGTTTCAGCATCCTGCTCCTATAGCAACCTCATCATTGGAAATCCTAATGCAGTAGGAAAAATTCCCTCTGTGCCATACAAAATCTGGAAGGGTGAAGTGGCAATAGATATTTTTGTAGTGATCCTATCAGCCCATAGTGCATGGATGAGCTTTTTGAGCCAATATGTTTTTTGTTATCTTACAACAACTTCTTGATAATTATGGTTATGCTCTTATTGGATGACTCAACCAATCCATTGCCTTGAGGGTAATAAGATGTGGAATGACCAAGAGTTATATTGTAATCACTGCAAAATTTTTCCATTTTCTTTGACTTGAATGCTGCTACATTGTTTGTAATGATTCTGATTGGACACCCAAACCTTAAAAAAATATTGTTCTCCAAAAACTGAATGATAACAACATTTGTGGCTTGCCTGGTGGGAACTGCTTCAATCGACTTGGTGAAATAATCTGTGGCTGTCTGTATCCACTTGTGTTGAGCTGAATACTGTGGATGAATTTCTCCTATGAATTCCAGGCCCCATTGTCTAAAAGGTGCTTCAACAGAGATGGTTTTCAATGACAAAGGATGCAATTTTCTCTTCCCATAAAAAATTTGGCATTCATGACAGCTTGAAACCTATTTGTATACATCAAAAAAATTGCTAGGCCAATAGAACCCAACCTTAAATATTTTGTGCACATTAGTATTCCAATAATAGTGTCCTCCATAGTCACCTTCATGGAATTCTCTGATGGTATTCTCTACTTCTCCCTCCAACAAACAACTCAACAAGATTCCTCATGGATCCTTCCAATACAAAGATTGATTTACAATACAAAAATTTACTTCCTTTATCTTTAAGAACTTGGTCTTGGTTTTACTCAGTTTAGGAGGAGCCTGCAAATTTCTCAATACATGAATAATATCGACATACCATGGGGAGTCAAGGAATTTTTTAGATACCCGAGGGAACTTTTATTCTTCTAAGTCTGCTGACAAATCAACAATGAATTTAATCCCCAAGAGCTCATAATTTTACTGTGTGATCATATTGGAAACTCTTTTACCTTTGATCAACTTTGTAGGTTTGATATCAAGGTCATATTCCAACAATACAACTATCCACTTGCACCTTTTCCCCTCAGGATTATGCTGTGTTAAAATGTATTTCACATAACTGTTGGGCACATAGACAGTGGTATGAGAATTCAATATATAAACTCTAAACTCTTTTAGGCACTTGACCAATGCATATGCCTAATTTTCCATGATATCATACTTCAATGGGGAATCCCTCAATTTCCTGCTGTAGTATGCTATAGGCTTCTCAAAATTCTGCTCATCCTTTTGTAATAAAACACTAGCAATGGTGTGCTCTGAGCAAAAAGAGAACAATATAAAGTCTTTTTCAAAATTAGGGTTGGCTAGTACTGGGGCCTTGGTCAATGCCACTTGAATGTCTTCAAAGGATTTTATAGCTTCATGGTTCCTATTTATCTCACTTCCTTTCTTGAGCATGTTAGTGATATGCTTTATGATTTCAGCCAAGTTAGGGATGAATCTTCTCATAAAGTTTACTTTCCCCAGGAAATATTGCACTTCTTTTTTTCTTCTGGGCATGACAATTTTCAAGATCCCCTCAACTCTGTTGGGATCTATCTTTATTCCCTCCTTTGAAATAATGTGACCAAGTAACTTCCACTCCTCCATGCTAAAATTTGACTTCTTGGGGTTCAATGAAATGCCAAAATTTCTGCACTTTTGAAAATCCCTCCTTAGATGTTTAAGATGTTCTTCATCGAAAGTTGAATACACAGTGATATCATCTAAGTAAATAACAATAAATATATTTTTTTCATCAACAAAATCTATATCCATATCCATTTGAAATGTTGCTCCTACATTCATGAGCCCAAAAGGAATCTTGGCATAAATGAAAGTGCCCCATGGTGTTGTAAATGTTGTCTTTTCTTGATCATCAAGGTGTACCATGATTTGATTGTACCCAGAGAAATCATCCAACATTGACATTTTTTGAGAACCCACTTCTTTCTGTAGAATATGATCCATCTTAGGCAGTGGGTAGTGTCCTTGAGAGACACCCTATTCAGATTTATGAAGTCTACACATAATCTAATCTCCCCACTCTTCTTTCTGACAGGCACCATATTTTCCACCCACTTAGAAAACCTCAAAGACACTATGTGTAGTACCCAGAATTGAAAAGACTCTATATATCTACTAATTTACTTAATTTCTGTACCAATTTACTTAATTTCTGTAAGCTTTTAAGAAGTATAGTTTTCATAATTTGCAAAGCTATGTGCATACTTGCGTAAATAAAATTT
>ML778961.1:1193419-1207275 GCA_009831015.1 Picea engelmannii
CACAGGGTTATTCAGCAGATACAGCAGGGTTTCAGGGGGAGCATGGCATTGTCCACTCTTTGCCATTGATGCCAAAGGGGGAGGAAAAAGACAAGAGGATGAGTATTGCCATCAATGACAAAGGGGGAGATTGTTGGAAATGTTTAACAGGTAGCATATACCTATCATTGATGGCAAGTACAACAATGAAGATGGCATGTATATAGGAAGAATGTACAAAGGATTGTTGGCCTATCTTACAGGATGACAGACAAACAAAAGAATAAGCTCAGGAGGCATAGCGCTCTTTTACGTGCAAGGAGAACAGAAAAGAGACCGAGAGCCGTCGGATCTCACTCGGAAATCCCGACAGCTACTGGATCGGGAGAAATTGCGCAGATGTTAAGTGCAGTTGTTGGCATGTAGAAGAAGTGATCTGCGTCGTCAGATTGGAAGCAGATACGCGACAGCCGTCGGATCTGCAAAAGAAGCGAGGGCGATAAGCCATCGGAGAATCAGGAATCGGAGTTTCACGAGTCTCGTGAACAATGACAACGAAAACCCTGAAATCGCGATATGCGATTTCGCGATGAAATCGCAGCCGTTAAAACAAGAAGAGATCGGGACCGTCCACTTGCAGCTTGGAGGCTTCATCGGAGTTTCAGGGATCGCGGTTTCAACATGAAAAGAAAACATGCAACGAAAATCCCGATTTCGCGATATGTGAAATCCCGACTGATAGGTGGCACAACCAGGTGATGACAGGTGGCACAACCAGGTGATGACACGTGGCACAACCAAGTAATGACAGGTGGCAGGAAGATTCAGCAGTTCAGGCACAGGTATGTCACGAATCAGAGTGACACGTGGCAGTGTTTAACACGTGTCAAAACACGTGTGACGTCAGCAGAATATCGGGGTTCGGGACTTTGAAAGGTCCAAATCACTCGTCAATGAAAACCCCGAAATCGCGAAACGCGATATTGCGATTCAATCACAACCGTCAATGCAAGATCACACCAGGACCGTTGATCACAGCTCTGTACAGAATTTCGGGGATCGGGTGAAAAGGAGTATGGAGGAATAGGGACCATTCATCAGCAGGGACAGGTATCGAAGATCAAGGCACCGTCGACATATTGGACATCGGGATATCGGAGATCCCGGGCACAAAGGTTTTGCGCAACTCGAAATCGCGATCCGCGAAATCCCGATGAGTGGGATACAGCTGTCAGCACAACAACGAAGGAGGATAGAGGCATAATGGAGGCCAGCTGTTAGCTTATGAATGGAGCGTTGGCATCTGGACGATCGGGAATCACCGGGTGAATGCATTAATGCATCACAAACCCCGTAGCCCCGATGGGGTTAGGTTGTGGTCATGGGTAATGGTCACATGGACCAGGGCTCAGTCAGGAGGGCTGAAACGCATCGCGAATCGGGAAATCACGATGACATAAACATTGTCATCGCAAGTGCCGAAACTCCGATGGAGTGTTAAGACCAAGGTCGCACGAAGGCAGGTCACATGGACCATTATGTAGCTGGAAGGGGCTAGCATATGGGATACCGAAACCCGATTCGAAAAAGGCGCGGATAAGTTTAATTCGAATTTCAAAAGGAGGCCCGATTTCCTCCGGGCAATAAATATGGGACCCGATGAGCATTGAACGGGTCCTGGACCAATGGGTTTAAAAGGGGTCGATGCTCTCGGCAGAGGGTGTGGAAGGATGCGGAGGCCATTTCTTTGACAGCAGGGATATCTGTGGGTGATGTCATTTGCGCTGGCAGTATGAAAGGCTAGAAGAAAGAGGAACCTCCTTGTGGGAGTCAGGCGGCAGATCTACATTGACAGAGAGATCACGACAGTGGGTACAACAACCATGAGATCAGAGGCTTCATCTCCAGGTTTATTAAGTTGTTTAATATGTGTTCTTTGGTAACTGCCTCACAGTTTGTAGATCTGTGTTTACCCTTGAGATAATTTTTGTTACTGTCAGAACCATTAGATGAAACTGCCAGATCCAGTGTGAAAATTAATGAAACGTGGTCAGCAGTGAGCATGAGGGCTAAACCTTTCAGCAGTAGAAATCTTCTAGTAGAAACTGGTGCTATCTTCAGGGGGTTGAAGCTCCCTTCCAGGAAAGGCTGGTAAACGAGAGAAGGTTGTAGCCTTCTGCAGGTAGAAGCGTGCGTACTAGTAGGAGTCTGCACTAGTACATTGTTGTAGAATGTGTTCTTAATAATAATCATTGAAGACAGAGACAACAACAGCGGTGGTTTTCTCCCTATTTGGGTTTCCACCTTAAATACTGGTGTTCATGTGTCCTATTCATCTGTGTTAGTTTATTTTGTTGAAATACTGTTTAAAAGACATCTGATAAATGAAGAAATCCATAATATGATCTCTGGATGCACTACTGTTTTCATAAGAATATACATCAACTGGTCTCCATAAAGTAGACTAGGATTTTTCAGTGAAAGAAAAGTGAAAAATTGTTAAAAGCTAAAAACACTGATTCACCCCCCCTCTCAGTATTTTTCCAACACAATAAGCAAAATAAAAATATCTACCTAATAAGCAATAGCGACAACAAACTACTTTAATTAACCTACTCAAATTCAATAAGAAACTACCCTATCGAAGCGAGAAAATGAACAAGCAACTACCCTATCAAAGAAAAATAGACAAGCAAGCAACTAACCTATTAAAGCAAGTAAACAACTAAGTAACCTAGGACAACTTCTAGAGCAAGTAAACTAATCAATAAGCAACTAATTAAGCTAAGAAACAAGCGAACTCTATTCTTTAAATTAAACTTCACAACTACTTCTAATTTATGAAAGGAAATCTACTAAATTGAAGAATTATGATAATAAAAGCAATTAACAACTAATATTTAACCTATGATAAGCAAACTATCCTTTAATTTACCAAAGCAAGAAGACTATCTATCCTGCAACAACACGAAAACTATCTTCTAATCTATGAAAGCAAGAAAACTCAAATGTAGTGTTGACGGTTATGTGAATGTCTCCGATGTCTTATAATATCATGATGGCACTTAACAATGAACGATAATTCAAGAGGAATAAATTCGATACTGACTTCAATAGAAAAGTGGAAAGTGTGAATTAGGCAATCCAGTGAGAACTTAGCCATTATGGAAACAACATCAATTATCCTGCATATCCATGTGATTATTCAATCATACATTAATCATCAACAATATAAAGATACTATTCTAGTAAATTCAATTGCATTCTATACTAATTAAGCAAACTCATACTACACTAAACTCAATAATTAACTACAAATTAAAATTGCAACCTAGATCTAAGAAATAAATTGCATGAAGTAAACTAAACTAGTTATATTTTGACAATTCAAATTGCAAAAAGAGGAAATACTCATAAACATAAATTAAACACTATTTCAACATATGACAAGTAAGAAAATGAGCAACCTAAATGAAAAATTAAATAAATAAATCTAAATAGCAACTAGATAGGCAAACTAGAATTGAAAACTAAAGGCTAATGACTACCCATCCACAGAAACCTTGTAAAAGAAATCATGAATTAAAAACTTTGTTTTAAACTCTGTTTCAGCATAAAGAAAATTTAATCTATCATCTAATTACACATAGGGTTAATATCTAAGCATGCAAGATTGCTTCTACTAACTAGAAAGTCATTGCATATTAATAAGATCCTTTATAACAACATGCAAAATAAACTAAAACAATTAAGCTATAGAAACAATTTATACAATAAGAAAGCAAAATGACAATTCATGTACAGGAAAAGAAATAAAAAGACATCTACGCTATTCAATTCACAAGAAAACTCATAGGATATTCACCCAGATTACTAGTGCCCCCCCCCAACAAGTCATGGTTACTTTTCAAAGGTGCACCACGAGCTTCAACAACATGGATTCACCATTAAAACTAAAAACATATTCTTTACACAGTCTTGGCAAAATGAAAATAGAAAAATAGAGCGAAATTGTCTTTTCTCTCTAATACACGACTTCTTAACTATTGTCTGACCACTGAGGTGGTATTTATAAGTTTTACAAGTTGAGAGGTCGACCATAGGAAGGGTAAACCCTCTCTAAAAATAGTAAATTTCATTTAAGGCACACTAACTGTCAGTGGCTTCTAGAAATGAGGCAAGCCAATAAGCGCCCAACATAACAACCCAAATCGATTTGTCAAGAGTTCAGTAGCTAGAGGCCACAAGCACGAGAAAAACACATATCTCTGATTATCCCATCGCTGGCCACCAATATCATAACTGCCAAATCGCCCATCGTTTTTTTGTAGGACGGAGTGTCGGATGGAGTGCCAGATGGAGTAACGGACTGTGTGCCAGATAGAGTACTAGACTGAGTGCCGGAAGCAAAAACAAGCTGTGATTTTTCCCTGTGACATACAAAACATGAATTAGTTTCCTGGGATCATAAAAACATACTAATTTAAACTCAAAATCATCGCAAAACATGAATTATGCATACTTGGTGTGGATCATAGCGATTTGACACAAAAGCTCTTCAAAAACTTCTTCAAAACATGAAAATGAATATACACATTTGGAAAAAAGGATCTAACTAATGTCATAAAATAGGTCATATCACGGGCCCAACAAGAATCTTGATGATCTAATTTCTATATTCAATGTTATTTATCAACTCGTTGAATGGTACAAATATTTTGATCTTGGACATCTCACTTTCAAAATTAAAAGAAGATGAGGTTTTCTCTACTTCTTTGGTGACTGTCTCCTTTCTTGCTTTAGGCACTTTCTTCTAAGGTTCTTCCTTCTTCTTTCCTTTCTCCACAACATCTTTTGCAATAGAGTCCTTTTTAGGATGATTTGAAGAAGGTATGTTATTCTGAGCTTCTTTGGTAACATTTCCCTTTGGAGGATTTGCAGGCACCTTTTTGTTTCGAAGATTATACTATTTTTGGAACTGAATGATGGCATTCTGCAACCCTATTTGGTAATATTATTTTTCCACTGAAAACCTCTCATCATTTTCCTGCATGAATATTTCATTACCATTCATGAACTGGTCATGTTCTTCTTTACTTAAAAATACCTTTGTTTCATCACCATCACAAAAATGCATATTGTCTTCAAAATTTTCATCAAAATTCTCATTTACATAATTATTTTGAAAAGAAGGCCTTATTTGGTGATCACCCTGGTTCCTCTGATCTCTCTGTCTAATTTTTGGAACTGTTGGTCTCCTTCGACTCCTGGGTGGAACATCATCCTGTTCTCTGGTGTTAGGTTTATTTTCTAAAGACATACTCTCCATCATTTTCTCCATGGTCTTCATCATCATTTCAAACCTCTCTTCTGATGACTGTGAGGTTGAAGGTTGTGCCTTATCTTGAATCTTGTCCATGTCCCTGTCAGAGTTAGATTTCATCTTTCCTTAAGCCATTAGATTTACTTCAACTTCTATTGCATCAGTCATCATATCATCTAATGAAGTAGATCTTCTTTCCCTCAACAACAAAGAAAAATCACTTTGAAAGGAATCAACATATCTAAGTTGAGCATCTCTAGGAGGGGGTTTTACATCAGTAGGAATTGAATTATAAACTTTGATAAATCTTGCTGAAAACTCTTGCACTGTCTCATCAGGTGACCTTCTCATGTTGTTATATTAGGTTAACAACTGAAGGGGTTTTTTCTTATCACCCCACTTTACAAGAAAACTGGTTTCAAAGGCTTCAAAATTTAGGATACTTGCTGCTGGGAGAGCCCTGAACCACTTTCTGACTTCTCCTGCAAGACTTTATGAAAACAACCTCTTTTTTTCATCCTCGAAATACACTTCTTCCATGTCCATAAAATCATTGAACGAGTCTAGATATTTTTGGGCTAACACATTGCCTTCAACATCATACAACTTAATCCTTAGATTATACTCTCGGGGCGAATCATGTAACTGAGCAGGAAAAACAAGAGGGGAAAACCTAGCTGCCTTGGCTATTGTAAGGACTTGAAGTGGTTGTTGGTTCTAACTATGAATCATAAGCGGTTTGGTAGAGGAAGCTAAAATTAAATCTTGGAACCTCTTCTTATCAAAGACGATCTCGTTCAAACAAGACTCAGATTTAGTTTTGAACAGAGTTTGCTCAAATTTCACATCAAAATCAAGGTCTTCAATGCTTGTTATTCCATATTTAGGAAATGATAGCTATTTGTCTAAACAAAAAACTGAGGATTATTGGATTTTCTTTTCTTTTGTGTACAATCTTCTCAGGATCAGACACATGGATTACTGCTTTTGGGTCTAGGTTTCTACTAGTGTGGATTCTGTTGGGAGCCAGGATTCCTAGCTCAAACTACTTTGTGTTGCTGGTATCTTTGTAATGGATTCGCCAGGGTAAATTTAGTCTCATCCAATGATGTGTTTCATTCACTTTCACCCTTAGGAATCAAATATGAAGCTTTAAGTCATTCTTTTCCTAGGGAATATTTCAGTTTCGATCCTCGACAGTGATGTCAGAATGTTAGCACTATGTAAATTTGTTTGATTGATAAAAAAAATGATAGAGGTAACCTACAAACCAAATTTAGAGTTGTGTACTAGACTACTCATATCAGAGAGGGATCTCTCGTGTCACTTAGTGTTTCTTTGACAATTAATGGCTAGGTTTTGGGATTTTGGGTTTTTTTTTTAAATTTGTTGGCAAGGAAGGGGAGGGACACTTAGGGCTATGTAGTCAAACTTCTGAAAATGAATGAAAACACTGACTTATCTGTAGAAATATCCATAGGATAAAGGCTAAATGAGGCGATAAATCTGAGTTATAATTGGTAAATTTGTAGAGTGTAGGAAGAAAAAGAAAACATGTAATTGCATGAAATAAATGAATTCTGATTTAGTTAGGAATAACTTAACATAGTTTAAACTGCTTCAGAAAAGAGCATCACAAGATGAATTCTGGGCCTTTGACTATCCAATTTAAACAAAAGACAGTGAAAATGAAATTAGAAATACAGGAAATACATAGAAAGAGAGGAGACAAAACTCAGATCACCACCATTAGAATCTTTTCATGGAAACTTCAAAGACTTTTGCATATGTATTCAATTCAGCTTTAGAAAATTACAATTGAGTTCCGAACAACTAAAATTGTTCCCTTGCACTTATGCCAATGTTAATACATTTGGAACCTCTAATACTTATACAATTCGAGTTCCTTCAGTTAGAAACTTACTACAATAGCTCAACTGAAACGTTTCAGCTTCTGAAACTGATTACAATAATTACAAATGACAGTTTTGGTATGGGAACCGATTACAATGATTAACAGGAAAACATTCTATGATCCAACTATCGATTCCTCTGATGATTCATACTCTCATTTTTTCACTTATTATGTTATGGTCTTCTGTCTGATCTACCATATTTAGTGACACCTAGACATCATTTGTTGGACCCTGGAAAACTGCACTTTGTTTTACCTAGTCGTATTATCTCCTTCCATTGCAAGTTATAAGGGATATCATAGTCCATAATTTATTTGATTAGGATCTCCAGGTCAATGCAGGAGGCATATGTCATGACCAGTAGTCCAATCTTCATTGTTTTGAATTGATTCAAAATCTCAAAATCTGTAATCAAATGTTCAACCAGGGTTGCTCCTTTCACATTTTCCTCCAAGTTTTCAAACTTGGAGTGATCCATTCTGCATTGAGTGAGGCGAGAGTTGTATTCTTCCTAATCATATAATTTTCCTTTTCCATCCCAAAATGGTGGGAGGCCTTTAATGAACAATTCTTCAAATATATCCTTGAATTCTTGTACACTTCTCTCCATCTGTGTGGCCTTAGTTTGGACTGATTTTAGCAGGTTATGTTTGGAAATAAAACTCCTGGGCCAGATGATCAATGTAGTTATATATTTGACCCCAATTGTATGAAGTTATATAGTAGGGATGGATTTTAGAAGGATTATGGCATTTGGGGCCCACTCTGATGGTTTATTTGCTAAGGTCTCATTTAAAATAGTGCACCTGATTATGGATATGATGGTCATGTTGTATTTATCATTGATGAAGTTTAAATACACTCTGAACTTGGAAGCCTCAATAGCTATAGAATTCTAGATGATGTGTTTGGATCCCTGCAATAGTCCTTTTCCTCTTAATCTTTTTTTTAGCTTGTCTATCCTCTCCTGCAGGGCTTGATTCTCCTTTTGAAATTGAGCCATTCTTTCATCCTTTGCTTTCATTTCTTGTTTCAATTTCTCTATGTCTCCCTTTAACCCCTTGATTTCTCCTACCTTTAGGATAACTTGTGACATATCCTGGACAAGTCCTTCAGTTCTTGGCCCAGCTTCAGCAACAGGAGGTACATATACAACCATGTTCAATAATTCTTTCTGTCCTTGGGACCAATTAACCTTTTATTGTTCTAGCTGTAATACCATATCCTTGTAGTTCAATGCTTCTTGTCAAAATGATTCATTTTCCTTTTCTAGAGAAACCAATTCTGTTGTTTGTGGATGCTCTATGGCATAAAATTTTAGTTTCTTCTTCAATATTTGAATTTTCATGTCTTTTTCATCCAATGAGGATTTTACTCCCCCAGGGCCTTCAGATTCTAGCCTCTTGACTTGAGTTTTTCAAGCTCTGTTGGATACCTTTTCTTTCCTCAAATGCCCTTCCAATTTTATTGCATAAGATGACAACTTTGAATTATTTAAGCTTAGACCCAAGTAATCTGAATACAACATATCACTGGTATTCCTGTGGAATTTGAATTTGTCTGGAGCACTGATGTTGTCATACTTTATCTCGATCTTAGATACTTTGTCTTCATCTGGAACTAGTATATTAAAGATCCTCTTCTATATATATCTTCCTGTGAAGAGAGAATACTTGCGCTGAGAAATATTTTCCACTTCAGGGACTAACTCCCTCATTTCACCCATAGCCATGTTTCCTTTCTCAACATATTGTTTTTCCAAATATTCGTTAGATTGATAAGCTGATCCAGATGTTTTTATCAAAGATGTGATTTTTGCTGCTGAAAGTTCTTGAGCTGCCTTCACTTTGGAGCTTGCTTCCCTTCTCAACTTCTATAGTGGTGGTACCACTCTCCATGATATCCATATTCACTTGTTCTTTAGGCTCTTCCTCCTCTAGATCCATTATCTGTGGGGATTGTGTGATCTTCGTATTCTTAGGGGTAGTCTGTTGATAACTGGTGCCCATGGCCTATGAACTGCTTCTCTTGTTGTAAACACTTACATTGGGGACTTTGACTATCATCTTCTAAGGAGTTTTTTGTGTTTGAGTCTATTGAAGGGATGCCTCCACTTGTTGTGTTTGATTTGGTTGCAATATTTCTTCCATATCAGGACATACTTCTAGATTTTCCAATTTGTCAAAACCCTCAACATGTTCATGCTCATAAGGGGCTTGTTTGTTCATCAGTCTTCTCTTGGATATGATCTGATGTGGATCATATCTTCTTCCCTATAGCTTTGCAAAACCAAACTCTTTGATCTTTCTCTGGATTTGAGATAAGCATGATCTAGTCTTGACAATGAAGGGTCCAATGATAACAAGGAATTTGAGTTTTGAGGCTTTGTGCAATTTCAGGAAATTCTCTGTCTCTGATATGATTATTTTCTTGATGAACTCAAGGGAAAAGACTCTAGGGGTAAGAAAAATAGGAAATAGGTAAGGGGATTCATGAAAACCATAAACCCATACCATTGTTGAATGCATGAACAATACCCAGTCCCCCACTCTATTTTCTGGATTTAGCTGTAAATAACTCCTCATGTCATCCAAGACTCTTGGTAGGATGGTGTTGAAAATCAAACTGTAAACCTTGGACATGAATTTGTTGATGAAGATGAGCAATTTGATCCTCTTACATTTAGTTGATATGAATGTTGCTTCAAGAAATTATCTTTTAATTGATTCTAGGAAAACATTCAACAAGTATGTGTAATATCTGAAATGTCTCAGAGAGAGAAAATTCACTATCTGTTTATGATTATTTTCAGATATGAACTGGTCAAAACTCTTACTGAAAAAATGCCAACATTAAACCCAACATGACCTTGACCACATGATTTTCATTATCTAGACCTAAAATTTGAATCATCAAGGAACAAAACCATTGGACCTCAATAAGCATTATACTCACATTCATTTGCAAAGACATACTTTCTGAAAGATGCTCTGGTTTGACAATTGTTTGTAAAAATAGATCTTTGACTTCTAACGGACACTCCCTGTAGACCCTAATTATATTTTCTTCCTTGAAAGGTTCAGACACTGTGGATAAGACTTTGGAATACTGAGGGAAACTCAAATTGATAGACTCTCTACCCTACATAGGACCTTGGACCTCTTTGTTGGTTGTGGAGCCTGATTATATTCCTGATTCAAAGGTCCTTGCTTTCAGCCGTGATTATACCCCATGAAGACTTTACACCCCAGAAGTATGTACACTCTTCCACGCGGGGGAGTGAAAAGGGGGGTACCCCCTCTGCGGGGTCTGGGGGGGCTATCCCCTTGGATGGGGGGTTTGGGGGAGAAGCCCCTGAAGGAAAAATTGCCTTATAAATGTATATTGTAATTTCATTGTAAATCTGGACCGTTCATTATAAGGTCACAGATATAACAGTAGAAATTATGTTAGGGTTTTTTTCCCTAGAAGGCAACCCTCTATTATAAGGGAAATGTATTGCGGATATGCATTATGGTGAATATTGTATTCTGAGAGAGGAGACTGTGAGATAAAGAAGAGGAATTTACATCGATTTTTGTTGTAGGTTGTATCCCTTCATTTGTTGGATAATAATAAAGGAAGGACCTGGAAATTTCTCTGGTGGATGTAGCCCACACTAGGTGAACCACGTAAATCTGTGTCTCTATTGTATTGTGTATCTTCTGTGTTTTTTTTCCACATTTGTTTTATTTTATTTCTCAGCGGTCTTGTTTTTCTAACACCTTGTTTATTGACGACGAACTTCTCTTCCTGTGAATACTTCTCTGCGCACCAACCTATGAATTCCGAAAATGTGAAAGTGACCTCGACAACGTAAGGGACTATAGTGGCTTGGACTTCTTCAAGGAATGGTATTTTCTTTCCTACATTATCAGATAGATTACTCCTGGACACAGAAATGGGCGAAATGGTGATTTCAGTGTCGAACATGTTTGAATCTCAGTCAATTAGGGATTCTTCATTTGACACTGAGTCTTGCTCTTTAATTGATGTTATGATAGGATCCATGGTGGCGATGAGAAATAATTGGAAATGAGCGGAAATAGAGTGATCTTGGCCTACTGTTGAGATTTAGTTGAATGGAGTGGTCGCGCCAACTTTCAAACATTTTAGTATTTTGAAAAACAATAAAATAAATAACAAGTGCTCTTTATATAATTTTCCAATTTTGGGTGCACAGGGAAGTGGTTTGGGGAAACCCGCTTCTCACCTCGAAATGCACCCAGTGGTGCCACATGGTATCAACCCAAAACCATGGTTTATTTTTCGGCCTGCTTTCAGGAATTATCCTCCGTGCAACTCCTACCCCGAAATGATCCTCGACTGTTGATCTGGAGAGCTTGCA
Organism: Picea engelmannii; assembly: GCA_009831015.1. Taxonomy (NCBI): domain Eukaryota; kingdom Viridiplantae; phylum Streptophyta; class Pinopsida; order Pinales; family Pinaceae; genus Picea; species Picea engelmannii. Next base: position 1,205,025 of record ML778961.1, read on the forward strand.
ATCTATGACCTATTGGGTCCCATCAATTCTGTGCTCCCGCCAGACTTAACCTCCTCCTGCTAGATTTAGTCCCTCCCTTGATTTATCAAACCTTCAACCAATTTAGCACCCCGCTAAGTCTTGAAGTATTGATTTCACAAAAAAAAAGTATGTTGATAACAATATCAATGATTATTTGGTTAAAGACCTGTGTGTATGATAGGTTCATCAAACATGCTCTTGATTCTGTCCAAATTTTAAAAGGGACCTGTGGGTTATTAAATTGGGCCTGAGTTTTGTTTGATGACAGTTGACTGTTGATTTTTAATCCCGGGTCTATTATTTCTTTATTACCAAGGATGAATATTGGATATAGGTAATGGGAGTCACTGTGCATACTGTAGTTGTTTTCAAAAGAAGAGATCAACATTAGAGAAGGAAGTAATGTGGTTCGAATGGTTATGTTGTTATTGTGGAATTGGAAATGATTTGCATAGTCATTATATAGAATGCACAGATTGGTATAAATCAAAGAAATATGGGAAATTAAATTGTTTTATTGAAGACAACAAGCAATCTGTATACAATTGAGGAATAGTTAAATGTTTTTGGTCTTGGAAGTGGATTCTTTTTGGATTGAAATTGAAAAAGAGTTATGATTGTTGGTTGATTTAATTTATTTTATGAACAGTATCTGTATAATTTCCTCTAAGTTTCTCACTTTTTCGCTCATTATAAATCCCCTCATGATCCCAAATTCATTTTGCATTCCCTATTCACTAAAATAAAATGAAAACTCTGTATGAAAGTGATAAAAAATGACACAAAGATAGATGGAAGATGATATGTTTTAGTATTGTTTGCACAATCACTTATTTAATGAATTGTTGAGAAGTAATGATGTTCTTACTCGTTGTCATGATATCACTTTTTCTCTTATTACAATCCCCCCAGATATCCCATGAACCCTATTTCACCCCCTTCTCATTTGACAATTATTAAATAAATTTTATGGATTGTATTGCATGGGTCTTATGTTAATTTCTGAGCCAAACTTTGTTTCATATTAAGAGAATGTCATGTATGGTCTGTTAAGACCTAGTTGCTAATAATTGTTGCATACAAGATGAGCTTCTTCAACAGAGGAAGTCATGGCCTAAATAATAGGGGCAAGGGAAACTGGAACAGAGGGCCTAGAAGGACCATTTTCTCAATACATTTCGATGTTGATACTCATGAGTTGAACCAACTTTTTCAAGCTAGTTTTTTCAATTGGATTGGGAAAGGAATAGTCCAGCCTAGACCAGAGAGGCCTCCCTTCCAGCCCCAAAATGTTCTTGGTATCCATGTGGCTCCCCATGTATCTTTGCAACCTGAAGTTCCTGAGAATGATAGATGGTAGGATATTGTTCACCCAACAGTGTCCCACCATTTTGGATGGCCAAACTTGTCATTACCTCCTCCTCCTCCACCTATAAACCTAAATGTTCACATTTACCCTGCACATTCACCTGTACAGTCCTCCCATGCAAGTAAACGACTCAAAATCGAGGATCACCATGTGCACGACAAAGGTAAATTTGTTGTTGCTCCCTCCTCACCTTCAAGTGACTCACCCAAGTTAGTGTCTTCCCGTATGCACTTGAGAGACGACTGCTCCCATGTCCTTGGTGAGATCAAGCCTCAAGGTTCCACCCAACCTAAGGCTATATCTAGGAAGTCCAAAAGGGACAACAGTGACAAAGGAAGAATTGCCTCTCAAAGTGAAAAATATGGATTTTGATTATGTGTTTATAATTGATTTATTGAGAACAGTGGACTACAAATAGTTTTGGACAACAAACGATTTTTTTGGGATATTGTGGATATTTACATGTTTTGGATAAAATTTGAAAATATTTATGATATTTAAATTTCAAATTGTGGAAATAATTTTGGGAGCCACAAGGAGGCATGTGTTAATTCGTTGTCTAATTATGTTTATTTTTGTTAAGAAATAAAAGGGAGTCACAAGGGGTCCCACCTACTTAGTTATTATTTAATAAAAGACCTTTAATTATTATTATTATTATTACATCCCCTAAACTAAGGATTAGTTAAGTTTTAGTTAACTTAACTAAATGAGGTAGTTGAACTACTTCAACTAATTTGGAATGCATAAAAACCAAATGAGAAGGAAGAACAAGGGGAGAATAGAAGGAAAAATCATACTAAGGTTTCCTCTTGAGTTTTATTGAGATAGTTCAGTTTTCATTCATTCTTCAATTCATTA
>ML778962.1:19665-48087 GCA_009831015.1 Picea engelmannii
TACTTGATACTAATTCACCCCCCTCTCAGTATCAACATGAGTCACTTCAAAGAACTTCCATTCCTTAGGCACATTCACACCGATACTTCTATCAACCTCAACCAATGACCCCGTTGGATCTCTAAGTCATTGCAAAATCATCTGCAAGTCACTAAGGTGTGCTATACCTAATCCAATTTACCATACCAAAGGCGAGCGAACACCAACCAAGTCACTTGGTCTACGTTCTACCCCTCCAGGTTGATTGTCAACAATTCTTGGTCGTCTTCTCCACTGACTCCATCCATCTCCTAGAATTGAAATGCCTTGCACCTCCTGCAAGCATCCAAACTTTGGGATTGTTGTTGCAACTGTCAAGTCATTGCATGGCCCAATGTATCATGATAAGGCACCAAGAACCAAGGTGCCTCATCCATCCTATCAAACTCGACATGTCCAAAACTCATTGCCTACACCACAATGACCTATCCAATGTGCCTCATCAAAGAGTTAGGCAACTTCCTCAAGCCACCTCCATGACTGCATCCAAATATGCCTAATTCCACCACATGACTCATCCAATAAGGTCACCCCAATCTCTTCACACATTCTCCCAATCAAGGCATCCCAAATGCTACATGACTTATTCTAATATGCACCACTTGAGTCACCCTCAAGTCTAATGGTTTTCACCTCGGAAACATAATACACTTAAACCACCAAGTCATTTGACTTCCCTTCAAAGAAATCACCACAACACTTAGGAAATGAATGAACTCAAAACCAACAGTACCTCTCTAACAACATCCTTGGCTGCACTCATGGTTCAAGTCTGATGTATTGGACCTTCACTTTCCTAAGCAACCGACTCTCTTCATGAACTCTCCTCAATCATTGTCTGCAGCTCCACAAACCTGCAAGACCTTCATTATGATACAAGGTTGAGTCTACCCGTCCACTTCAGAAATCCATCTAAGCCCCAAAATTCGCATGAAACCGACTGAATTCATCTGCAATGTCTTTCCATATCCCCACCTTGATTGCTTCCACTTCAAGGCACCATGCATAGACCACCCGACTATCAATTTATATTGTTGTTATCTGACTTAATTAACTCTTCAAAGAGTCACCTCATCTGAAGGTTGTAGTTGAACCACTCGTCCAAGAACCCAACTCAACTCCATTGTTGTTCTCGGTGATGCATGGCACGAAGATGTCATGATGGAAACGTGCCCAACCAGTTGCCTATTGCAAAGCTCCTCTAGGTCACCTCAAGTCATTCACCCAAGTTCTTCAACTTGTTTCAATCGAGAACTGCTCCCCTTCACGATCACTTATGTGATCACCCTTTGCACTCACTTCTACAAGTTATATCATGACAATTTGTGCAACAAATAATGCATTCATATTCCTTCCCCAAGTGCTCGGTTCACCCAACAAACTATGTGTCTGGTCTATCCAAGGTGTGCAAAAAATGTTTGACACTTACTTCCATCGTGAATCAAACCAATCATCAGTTTATACCTATATTATCTCTGTGATCAAGTCTGTGACAATTTTTGCGATGAAATTTGTGATCACCCACCCTGTCCAAGTGCTTTATTTCACCACAAACTATGCTTTCATCCTATACAAGGTATGTCACCTAGATCAACCTCCCATCTCACTCTCAACTAAACCTTTGTTGTAATTCTGATGCAAAGTCTGTGATGAACCAATTCGCTCCACCGAACTGTTCACCAAGTCTGCAAACGTTCCCACTGAATTTTCTTCTCAACAAATTGCCTTCAAAGTTTGCTTTGATACCATCTATCGTTGAGATAGTGGTGAAGAGTTCATCAACCATTCATCAAAATATACAAAAAACAAGCTTTAATATCATTTGTCACATCCCCACAATGTGCCTAGCAGATTCTTGTGATTCTGCACCTCTTGATGGCATGTGGCACCACGACGTTTCTCACTTAGCTACTTGGAAACACCAAGGATACTTCGTTCGAACTACACCTCTTCAACTAGAGCATACCCATACTTCGTTCTAGGCTACCGACAAGTCACACTCCTACTCTAGTGAAACTATTGTATACTTAGAAAATTGCTAACAACGTAACACTTAATCGAAGATAACACTCGTGAAACAAACAAGAGACACAAAAACTATGCCTAACACCTAGCTAAGTCTTATTATTTCAAAACTGTTACAATATGAGCATTACTGGCTTGGTTTAAAACTTGACAGAGTCACACAACTCGCCTCACCTCACCAAGACACTCATACACATATTCGTCACACCAAGACTCGTCCATTGTAACATCTTTCTTAACTTCTGTGGAGCACCCCAAACATGCATCCACCACAAACGTGTCATTCTTCTATGCTGCAAGACTTCACACAAACCTGTGGTTTTGTCTCTTAGCATGCCTCATATAGACCTATGACAAGACTTCCCCAAAACTTAGCCCAAAATAAGGTCGCCCCAACTATGCCCGTCAAATCACCCCAAGGAAACACAATTCCTCCCATGTGGAGTGAATTGGCTCCTTAAAGGAGCTCTCCCCTGTTCATCTAAGTCTACTTCAGAATCATAGAGATGATTTTTCTCTTCTTGTTCTTAAAATATTCCTTCCTTGGTTGTGTGCTCTTGTTCTTTTATAGGGGCTCCAAAGGTCACTATCGTGAGTCGTCGTGTCTGTTGGGTGTGTCGTGCCCTTTCACAAACCATCACACTCAAGCAAATCATTGCACTCCTTTGTGTATGTGGTCAACCAAATGAATCATCGCACCCCTTCACAGACTCGATCGCCCAAATGAACACATGTGCTCCTCAATCATCATACCCCTTGGGACTGATGCACCCCAACCTTGGTGTGCTTCTCATGCCAACACACCCCAATCTCTTGGTTGCTTCATGCTTGGGAAAATCCCTTGGCAGATTTTCATGCCCAAGGTGCCCACTTTCCCAACTAGTGCAATAATTGGGTGCCAGAGCAACCCCAAGCTCCATCTCCTTGAGGACTTGGGTGAGGCTCTTTGCTCCCTTCTAGCTGAAGACCTTACACCTTTGGATTTGCAAATGACCTTATCCCCTTGTGTAACAACATGCCATTTAGAGGGAGTAAACCATAATGAGAATGGAACCTTGGTGAATGGATATTTCATATTTCCTTTTTAAATTCCAAACCTGTCATTCTTACTTGGTGTTGATAATTTTGTGAGACTTCATGTAGCTTAGTGGGTGGGATAGGACGTCATCATGTAAATAGCTTAGGTTCACACCCATGCAAGTGTAGAGTCTTTTTTTTTGTGTGTGTAAGGGAATTTTGTTTGATCTCTTGAAGTTCGGTTCCCTCCTTGATTGAAGGGGCTTAACACATGTCTGGCATGCCAAATTGGTCTAAGTGGAGGTTAATAGGATACTTTATCCTTTATCCGTGTATATACACTAGAAAATTGAAAATATATTCTATTAAAAGTACAACTTTACCACCCTCAAAAGTAGGTTTCTTCTACTAGAAAAACTGCAATTTTGAAATTTGAATTCAAAGAAAAAATAGATCTAGATCTCAAAAATAGTTTCATGTCCTTGGGACCAATGATAATAATTTAAAGGACAATTAAAACACTAACGAAGACTTATTATTTTTTCTTAGTCTTACCTTTTTTTTTCACTATCCATGGAGTTGGCATCTTTGTCTAGATTGATAGTCAATGGTGATTCCATATTTTTTATTGGAATAGGTTCCTAGAAATATGCATCGACGAGTTGCACTGCATAATACAAAATGCTTTCCTTCGACTTAGATGGCATATTTTGAGGGATATCTATGTCACCAAATTTTGTTGGGACTTGCACAAGGCCTCAATGTTTTGTATGGAAACATGCCATTCAAGGACACAAATCACAGTGATAATAGAAACTTGGTAGCCTTACACTTTGTGGGGCTTAACAGGGGGGAATTAACACTTTCTATCCTTACTAGTGAACCAAATCCCCATTAGCATGTTCTTCCCATTTGTTCTCTTTGATATATTCACAACCATTTTTGAAAGGATGCCTCAAGGTCATCCATGCAAAGTTGCAATTGTGCTTGATGGCCTATGATGTGCCTCACAGTCTTCAATGACATATATTCCTTGAGTGCATCACTTCATCATGCAACAAATTTTACTCATACTCATGGTTTTTATGAGCTTGTTGAAATTTAATTATTTTCCTTTACCTTGTATAATTCTATCTTCAAACCTTGCAATGGATTCATGAACTTCCTTCTTAAATTCCACCACTACACCATAAATATTCTACTTGGTCATTGAGTAATTTGGGTATGTACGACTTAAGCAATCAACCTTTTCCTTGTCATTACTCTCCACCAACTTCATAGTCACATTTTGGGTTTTTTCCATTATGGTAGTTGGCTTGCTATTGATTCCATTCCTATTTTAGATACGATTTATTTTAACATGCTACTCCTACCATTGAATTCATACGAGGGTTACTTTTTTGGTTATTTTTCCATCAGCAAGGGATTAACATGTCCAAGTTAGAGTAGAAGAGCATTTAATGGTCAAGGATGTTGGGTAGGTGGAAAAAAGTCTTATATTAAGAAGATGATTATATCAAGAGATATCCCAAAAAGGTAAGGTTCTAGGTTGGTGCAAACTTAGGTGAACCAAATAGAACAATAGCCAAAAGCAGTTTAGTCCTCTAATGTTATTTGTTTCTCCTTGAAAACAAAGGTTGGAGTTTCAATCACAAGGGGATTCAAGTCCTTTAAGCAGAGTCAAGTGCTTGATTGGCTAGTTTATAATCTTGTTTATTGAAGGACCCATGTGATGATACTTTATGTTCATTGAGTCTAGAGAATCTTCCTTTATATATAGTTGTTTATTGAGTCTAAAGAGACTTCCTTTATATATAGTTGTTTATTGAGTCCAGAGAGACTTCCTTTATATATAGTTGTTTATTGAGTCTAGGGAGACTTCCTTTATATATAGTGTTTAATCTATAGGGAAGGGAATTCCATGCACCATGTTGCTAATTGTTTGGGAGGCCTTTTTCGCCTCGATATTCCCCATTCTTGGGCTTTCATTTCCACTAGATAATTCCTTATTCCTTCAATCTGGGCTTTCATTTGTACTTTCTTATCATATCCTCTATATACAATTTTTTCTAATATATTTCCATTATGATCTTGTGTGTTCCCTTTAAAAGTTAATCAATATGGACTAATCCAAATTAATTGCATCAAATCAGAAGTTGACCTTTTGAGGGATTAACATGTCCAAGTTAGAGTAGAAGAGCATTTAATGGTTAAGGATGTTGGGTAGGTGGAAAAATGTCTTATATTAAGAAGATGATTATATCAAAAGATATCCCAAAAAGGTAAGGTTTTAGGTTGGTGCAAACTTAGGTGAACCAAATAGAACAATAGCCAAAAGGAGTTTAGTCCTCTAGAGTTATTTGTTTCTCCTTGAAAACAAAGGTTGGAGTTTCAATCACAAGGGGATTCAAGTCCTTTAAGTTGAGTCAAGTGCTTGATTGGCTAGTTTATAATCTTGTTTATTGAAGGACCCATGTGATGATACTTTATGTTCAATGAGTCTAGAGAGTCTTCCTTTATATATAGTTGTTTATTGAGTCTAAAGAGACTTCCTTTATATATAGTTGTTTATTGAGTCCAAAGAGACTTCCTTTATATATAGTTGTTTATTGAGTCCAGAGAGACTTCCTTTATATATAGTTGTTTATTGAGTTTAGAGAGTCTTCCTTTATATATAGTGTTTAATCTATAGGGAAGGGAATTTCATGCACCATGTTGCTAATTGTTTGGGAGGCCTTTTTCGCCTCGATATTCCCCATTCTTGGGCTTTCATTTCCACTAGATAATTCCTTATTACTTCAATCTGGGCTTTCATTTGTACTTTCTTATCATATCCTCTATATACAATTTTTTCTAATATATTTCCATTATGATCTTGTGTGTTCCCTTTAAAAGTTAATTAATATGGACTAATCCAAATTAATTACGTTAAATCAGAAGTTGACCTTTTGGTGTTGAGTTTGTGAAAAACCTTTTAAAAACTATTGTGTCAAACATTCGATAAAGAAGAACACATTTCTTCTCTCCTTTGGAATCATGAAAATTACTTGTTGCATCCTTTCATTATTTTGAAGCACGATGTTTAAGTTAAAGAAAATATGAAAATGTGTTTCTAGTGTCTACATTAGAACCTATCACATGGATGGTAGAGAAAGCTATTACTTTGAAGATCCCTTACATGTAAAATCCATCTACATTAGAACCTATCACATGGATGGTAGAGAAAGCTATTACTTTGAAGATCCTTACATGTAAAATCCATCAATAATCATGCAATGAAAAAATACCCATAAATATAGAACTTCCATCAATAATCATGCAATGAAAAAATACCCATAAATATAAAACTTTTTAGATCAGTGGAACCTTATACCTATCATATGGATACTATACCCATAAATATAGAACTTCCATCAATAATCATGCAATGAAAAAATACCCATAAATATTGAACTTTTTAGATCAGTGGACCCTTATACCTATCATATGGATACTATAGAAGGATAGTACTTCGAATATATACATAATTTCAACATGTTACTTGTAAAAATAATCAACGATTATGTAAAGTGAATCTTGCTTATTATGGGAAATTCTAAAAATACAGACCTTTTAAAGTCAGTGGAAATTTTGAATGTGCACATTGTCTATTACCCATTGGTTGAGTGGTAAGTTGGGGGTTCTTTTTAGGAGAAGGAATCTCATGGAGACCTACCAATTTGAACATCAAGAATTGAAAAGGTGACATGCTATACGAGTCATCTAATGGTCACTTTGGTAGCTTGAAATCCTATATTACCAACACCAAATCATATTGAGATAACTATTAATCATTAAATAACTTTGTGGGAAAACGTGAGAAGATATTAAGAATATAATAACAAAGAACATGAAATAAAACCGTTGAAAAAAAATGAAGGCAAAGCATTCATATTTCATAAAGAATAATTGCCACATATTGAATAGTTCATATTTGAAATGTAATGTAGTATGTTTGCTATGAGGTTAAAAACACCATGATATCCCTTGTTAATCATCACAAATCCATATCCAAACTCCCAAATCCATATCACAACTCCCAATCCCATTATATAAAGAACAAAGGTAACCAGTGTTAACATAAAGAGAGGAACCTCCGATTTTAAGACAAATATGGTGGTATTGTAGTATGTTATCTATATACCTATGACCACCATTTAGCTCAAGAATAATTTTTTGTTTTAGCTACTTCTAACTTATATTGTACAATCATTAGAATGTATTTACCAAACATCATTCTCAAAAAGGAGTTCATGTTTTTGTATTGATACGGAGATAGTGATTCAAACCATAAAGAAAGTAATTTAAAAAAATTAAAAGCAATCTATTTACAATTTACCATTATGGCTTCGAGTGGTCAAGTTTCATAAAGAAGTTCATGTTTTTGTATTAATATGGATAGTGGTTCAAACCATAAGGAAAGTAATTTCAAAAAATAGAAGCAATTGGTATACAATTACCATTATGGATTTGAGTGGTGAAGTTACGCAAAGTGCTTAAATAAAAGTCATCTAGGACAAATGACTCCTAACTTTAGAAATCACACTCAAGCATAATAAAATAGTGTTATAGGTGCCTATGAAAATGACCAATCACATAAAATGACTTTAATGATATATTACATTGATCTATATGGCTCAACTAACCCTTGAGATCCCATAAGACCCAATGAATGAGTCATCTTATATGGTATGCAGGTAGTGTAACGTCCCCACATCAAAATTTTGAACTCTGATACCACTTTTTAACGTATGCAGCCTCCTAGTTGAGTCATGTTACCACATTGTAAAGTCTCCACTACCGTAGCTCGCCAAATAAAGCTATGATATCAATTATTTCTTCTGCGGAAGCAACTCATTGAAACCAACAACGTGCACCACTGACCTTGTGTTATGTGCAACTACGTTTTCGTAGTGCATGCAACTGGTCTCGTACAGCGTGCAACAACTATGTCTTAGAAATTCTAAGCACTCAACCGTTATTGGGTTGGTCGTGTTCATTGCCCCTCAACAGTCACGACATTTCTAGCTTCGCACTAGAATCCATATGATTACAACTGAAGTTACTTAACATATAGTGACTATAACAACGAAATGAACTCATAATACAACTATGCGCACAAGTATTCCTATGTCCCATTCGTGTGCACAAACTGATGCCACTCTGTGTGCATGATGCTTCAAGCCTTGCCTCATAATCCCATAATCGTTACCACAAAATTATCTAACATGAAACACTTAATAACTACCATGATCTGCATCTTCGACAATTAAGTGGAACTAACAATACATGCACAGCCAACATAATTATGTACCAATTCCATAAATAGAAATAACATAAGCATTCACATGTTAAACAATATATAAACACATATAAATTGGCATGGCCCATGCCCTGCATATGCAACACACATGCAATTCTACAACATATATAATCCACGCACAAAAATATATATACAACTGTAACACATAATATATTTAATATGTATATGCACATTACTCAGAGAATAATACACATAGGAAGACACGTATCTTTTGTTGTAATCCACCAACTGCACGTACACCTCAAATGTTCTTCCCAACCATAAAATTTGTTGCTCATAAATTCAACAATAGGTCACCCTCCAGCTGGGGCTAAAACTCCACCTGGGAAAATGATTCCTAAACTAGTCTAAGGTCTATCAATAGTCAAAATACTCAGACAAAGGTGTCAACCCCAACAAACAGACTACAATCCCTCATTCCCCACATGTTTGTCCCACCCTAGGAAGTGTGCCCCTTCTCTGCTCAATGGTCCTTCGAATGCCCCACTTCCCTTCCAGGGCTTCAACAACAGATTGAACAAGAAGTCTCAGATCCCTGTAGCTGCAACTGTGCACCTTGTGAAAACAATTCCCAATAGTTCTATCACCTGGAGAGAATGATAACGAGCCTTAAAACATGCTTCTTCGATAAACATGAGCTTGACAACTGCTTGTTTCGACAAACAAACAAGCCATCCCCAGTATGGGGTTATGTGATGGCAGCAAGTTACAGCAAGATACAGATGCCTCAATAGAGAAAAATTGGTCTGGCTCCTCCTAGAATGAGTGAATTCTCCTCGAAATACACTTATGCCCAACAATATATTTTCATGATTATAATTGGACACTTGTCACTTTAAGAGCTAACTAAGCTCCACTTGGTGACCCGTTCCCATTCCTTAGGAACTTAGGATAAATAGATATCCCATAAATATACTTTTGGAAATATTATTAAAATATTCCCTTTAAGATTCACACCTCTTTCCCATTATACTAGAGTTTTAAGCCCTCGTCTCTTTTCGTCTGATTGGTATGCGCGCAGTGATATGTTTTATTAATATATGATTGCAATTACATTTTACGAAAAAAAATAAGCGCATTGGTATTTGTTGCAATCTAGGCTCTCCATCCTAATAACCACACAGAAACTCTGCCCTCAATATACATTTATACAAAGGCTCTCTAGCCCCAAAAATGTCCCAGCTACAAACACAATCTGGTGCGCACTTTGAAGCGATCCTTGTACACTTACTCAAGTGCATGCAAAGCTATGAAATGGGTGCGCACTCTTCCCTTGGTGCGTGTGTGCTAAATTGTACCCAAAACTTGTGCGCCTGTGACTCACCAGCCTATATGTACATTTACATTTACATTACAATCATGGATGATTTTAGGGGCTAAATTTCATTCATGGGCTAGTTTTCCATGGTTTTTCCAAAAACGAGATTCGCTATTTTAAAAATGATTCGCCCAAATTCTATAGGATAAAATTATTTTACCTTAAAGTCGCCAAAAATTTATAAAAACTATATAAAATCCTTATAAATTTGAATATTTTTACAAAACTATCACCAAACATTTATAGTTAGCGTATGAAGGATTAGTAAGATTCGCCAAGGTTTCTACATTTTAAAACAAATTTCCATCCTTAAAATCATCTCTGATTACAATTGGGGTTCAACCTAGGGTATTATAGGTAGTATGTTATGCCAAGGGTAAAAGTATCTAGTCACATGATCAAATGCTTGTTGACCTCTTTTTAACTACCACCAAGTAGTTTTGATTATATGCAGTAGCAGTTGATACATTTATCACCAAGTAGTTTGGATTATATGCAGTTGATACATTTGACACCATGTGTTTGCGTACTTGATCTTTATTTAAACTCATTAGTATCTAGCACATCAACTAAAATATTTCTTTGTTAATTTTTGGCCATTAGGTTGTTAATTTAGAGGTGGTTTTACTCAAATTGTGCGTTATGTTTTTACCCATGGAGTCTTTCATTTGCACATTATCTTTTGTTAAATAAACTATATTCCACCTTTCTAAAGATAATATCCAACTTGTAAAACTTGTTGATCATGGGTCATTTCCAAGATTAGTGTTAGAAAAAATAATTGAGAATACGAGCTCATTGAAGATAGTGGAGCATGGGAAATGAGTGGGAATTGAATGCAAATTAGTGCACGCACAATTGAGACAAGTGTGGGAAATTTGAATGCATTTGAGTCTATTGTGATAGAGTTGAGCATACATGTAGACATCAAAGAGAAATTCATAGAGAAGTTTGAGGGAAAATACTTTAGAACATGAAAGTTGGCATGGGTTAGTGTTGTTTTGGTATCTAATTATGATCTAACATTGTAATGTGCCTGACCGCCCTTATACCTATTGCGATGGTGGGGTACTCGGGAATTTTCTCCAATTCCCACAATTTTTCCATACCATTAACTTTGCCCTATTGTATAATGCAAATTGTACACGCAAAATGACACGCGAAATCATAAAAATTCATGATAACACTCAAATTTTAAATTCACATATATCCATTAAACATTATAGAAATTAAACACATACATTCACATAATTGAAAACAAAAAACATATATTCATAACACTTATCTTTAATAACAATTTACATCAACTGGTTGCTGACATGGGATGTTACTCCCAACCATAGGCATTGTTGCACCAATTCTTTCTACAACATGCTATGAGTCCACAAGGATGAGAAAGACTATCTCAACCCAATTCCCACTAATTTCTCATCCTATTCACACATGTAGCCAACCCAATCACCATGTATCTTTCCTCCTTCAATCTACACAACCCAGAGAAGTGGATCCCCTTCTCTGTAATGCAATCCCTTATGCTATCACACCTCTTTCTTGAGCTCCAATATAGACTAACCAAGAAAATATCAATGTTGGGATCTGCAAGGATTCACAAAATCAAATTTTCACAATAGACATACAATACCTTCCCCTTCACAAACTTGTCTCCATCTCTCTTACCATTCTTACCAGGCTAGAATGATGGTAGAATGATGGATGAGATAATGTAATGAATGATTTTTCCACGAAAACCAAATTTTAAGTATGAATGCTCCTTTTTTGACAAATGGAAACCAAAGAACTACTTCCCCCAACAACATTTGGGAACTTGTCCTCCCACTTGAGAAGTTAGGATAAAATTACATGAATAATGACTTAGAACTTTGGAATATAATATTATATTCCTTGGCTTAAGCCTCCTTGACTTAGCCCCTTTCCTTAATCCATTTTCCCTCTTTTCCTCGCATTCTTCTCTCATGGAATCATAGCCCCCCATCATTTTAGTCTCTCATGTATCACAACCAACAATGTGTTTTTTATTAATAACTTTAATGTACATCCTTTACAGTCTTGACCCTCAACCACACTATTCGGCTCACAGCCTAATTCACATATTTACATTACATTACATTTTGGGGATCAAAACTGGAGTGTTGCATTCCCCTTCCCCACTTTTTTTTTGTTACTATCCTTAGTGCACATCACCCTACACACACACACACACGCGCATATGTATGTATACACACACACACACACACACACACACACACACACACACACACACATTTTTTACATCAAAAATTTAGAATAAATGTGGGTATGCTTTATGCATTGCATCTTCTAGCTACCAAGTCACTTCTTCAGGTCTGTAGTAGATCCATTGGACCTTTACCTACCCAATGGATTTTTTCCAGAGCACCTTTAATTTCTAGTCCAGGATTCACAGTGGCTCTACTTGAAATTCCCCTTTAGCTCCACCTAAATCATAGTCCAATCAATGACATGGTTAGGATCATGTACATACTTTTTCAATAAGGATACATGAAATGCATTATTCACGTGCATGGATGCAGGAAATGAAAGCATATAGGAAATTGGCTCTATCATATCCAGTATATTGAATGGACCACAATATTTGGCTGCTGACTTGGGACAACATCTCAACTTTAGTGAACTTCTCTTTGGTTTTACTTTAAAAAAAACTTGTTCTCCTACTTAGAACTATTTGGATACTCTACCCTTGTCTAGATATCTTTTTTTCCTGTCTTGGGATAACTTCAAATTTTGTTTGATTTTAATCATTTTCTCTTCCATCTCCTTGAGCATCTCAAGCCCAATAACTACTCTATATGTTGGATTGTCCCAACTCACTAGAGTATTACACTTTCTACCATACAATGCTTCAAGTGGGCCCATTCTCAATGATGTCTGATAGTTATTGATGTATGAAAATTCTACTAAATGTAGATAATATTTCGTTTTCGATGGCTTATCCATGACATACATCCTCAACATATCCTGAATCACTTGGTTGACCCTCTATGTTTTCCCATCTGACTTTGGGTGATATGTTGTACTAAAATTTAAATTTGTTTTGAATCCTTTAAATAACGTTTTCCAAAAATTTGAAGTAAACTTGGAATCTATGTCAGAAACAATTACCTTAGGCATACCATATATCCCGGTGAGTTAACTTCATTGGTATAAAATGGGCAACCTATGTGAGTTTATCCACGTCTACCATGATGGAATCATGCTGCTTCATTGTTCTGGGTAGCTTGGTGATAAAATCTATTGAAACTACTTCTCATTTCCACTTAGGAATGGGAAATGGCTATAGCAATCCCGTTGGATTTATATGCTCAACCTTTACCTATTGAAATTCCATGCATCTAGATATACACTCACCACATCTTTCTTCATTCCTGGCCACAAATATTGGCTCCTTATGGATACACTTGTCTTCTGATATCTTGGGTGCCCAACATAAGGAACATTATACATTTCTTCTAATACCAAATTTCTTTGAAAATTAGGAACATAAACCTTGTTCCTATATAAGAGAATCTCATCCTCTTTCAATTGATGTTTTTTTTCTATTTCTATTGTAGATTACCTTAATGTATGCTTTCTTTAATTTGTATATAAAGTTGGTCTGATTTTATAGCCTCTAAAATTTTAGTTTTTGAATATGTCCTTTACATGCTTATGGCTATAACATGCATCTCATGCACCATCCTTCTAAGTGCATCAACCACTTTGTTCTCTTTACCTTTTATATGGTTTACATTGAATTCATATTCATTGATAAATTCCAGCCATACAACTTGTTTGGAATTTAATGTTGGTCACTCAAACAAATATTTCAGACCACTATGGTTTGTCCTCAGCTAAAAATTAATTCCCATGAGATAATACCTCCACATTTTTAAAGCATGAACTGTGATTGCTAGATCTAAGTCATGTGTGGCATAATTAATCTCATGGTCTTTCAATTCCATTGACTCATAACATACCACATGCCCATTTTGTCTAATCACTCCACCTAGTCCCTCCTTTCATGCATTTGTTCACACAACAAAGCTCTCATTTGGATATATTTTTTAAAAAATTGGTGCACTTTTAAGTAATTCCTTCAAAAGTTGAAAACTTTATTCACACTTGGAGGTCCATTCAAATTTTGTCCCCTTCTTTTGCAAAGAATTGATTGGGTGTGCAATCCTTGAAAATCCTCCAATAAATCTCTTGTAATAACCTATAAATCCCATGAAAGACCCGACTTCCATTACATTCCTTGGTGTTGTCCATTCTCTGATTGCCTTAATGTTTTTCAGATCCATTTCTATGCCTTCCTCTAAAATGACATGGCCCAAATAATGGATCTACTTTTGGTAAAATGAACATTTGCTCATCTTGGCATACTGTTGATGCTATTTTAACAACTATAGCACCATCCTCAAGTGTTTCTCATGCTCATCCTCTAAATTATAATAGATAAACATGTCATCCAAGAAAACTATGAAAAACTTATTCAAGTAATTTTTGAATATGTCATTCATTAGGCACATAAAGACAAGTGGTGCATTTTTTAATCCAAATGGCACCCCTACAAACTCGTAGTTCCTATACATGGTTATAAATGTTGTCTTTCTGATATCCTCATCTATGATTCTCACCTGATGGTATCTTGACCTAAAGTCTACCTTAGAAAATACATTTCCTCCTTTTAGTTGATTTAAGAGATCATCGATTATGGGAAGAGGGTAATTGTTCTTCACTGTAGCTTTATTTAGCTTCTTAAAGTAAATGCAAACCTCAAGGTTCCATCCTTCTTCTTCACAAATAGAACTAGTGATCCCCAAGATGAGACACTTGGGCATATGTATCCCTTCTTCAACAATCCTTCCAATTGCATTTTCAATTCTTTCAACTCTGGGGTGCACATCCTATAAGGATTTTTGAATACTAGGGAAGCTCCAGGAAATAGATCAATAGAAAAATCTATGTCTCTATTGGGTGGTAAACCTAGAATATCCCCAAATGCATCCTCAAATTCTTGTAGCACTGCAAAATCCTCAATATTTGGACTCTTATTCTTGGTTGGCTCTTCCACATTGGTTGCAAATAATTGAAAACCTTTTTTTGAAACATCTCTTCAACTATAAGGCTGAAATTTCCCTTATAGAAATGGGTCTTGGAATTCCTTTCACCAAGATTTGTTTTCATTATTCATCAATACACGTTAATGTATTATTATGGAAATATAGGACATAAATATGTTGGTCCTACCAATCCATTCCAATTCAGATATCATAATATCCCAATGGAATGATATTTAGATCAATAATTGTATTGACTCCATTCAAATCCATTAGACGTATTTTGACAACTTCATTGATCCTTATTTTGGTTCCAATGGATAGCTGAACCACACATGATCTTTCAAGATTACTCTTTTTCAAATGAAACTATCCACTAATTTAGGATCAATGTAGCTATGGGTTGCTCCTAAATCAATTAAAATAGAAACAGGATGATTGTTGATCTTACCTTCCACCTCAATCATGTGGGATTGATGTTCTACCTGACGATCTTCCAGGGATGCATTTATCCTTGAAATATTTCTACCCATATCTTCAATTGTAGCGGTTTCTTTAAGATTTTGAACAATCCTCACTTTGTCTTCTTTATGATGGAAATATCTATACAAATGCTCTCCTTTATACCCCCAACATTTGATCGGTGGTCTTAGTATTTTTCTAGAAGATTCTACCATCTTTGACTCACTTTGAGTTTCTTCGCTTCGCTAATATACATTAGGATTGCTCCTAAAATATGAAGGAGGTTTGAAACCTCTCATCCTTTGCTCCACTTTTTCCTTCTTCTTTTCCTTATAAGATGTCTGGAATGTTACTATAACTTTATTCTACTCATCTAGGTACTTAGCCTTCATTATGGTCTCTTCCAAAGTCTTTGGCTCATCAAACTATATTTTATCTTTGTAAAACATAGGAAGCACACTTAGAGACCTATGAATATTTACCTTCTCATCTTTAATGAATCCCACTTATCTCAACAACTCTAAGAACTTCTTTTCATACTCATCCATAGTCATATTTCCTAGCTTGAATTCACATGATAACTCTTTCATCTTTTTGTCATAGTAATGCTTAGAAAGATCATGTTGTTGGAAATATTTCTTAAACTGATTCCAAGTGATATTATTTTCATTGACATGCTTCAGTTGATTCAGATGATCCCACCACATAGAAGCCTTTCCTTGCAAATGGTATATGGAAATCCCAGCTTCCAATTTCCAGGAATAATTATGTAGCTAGAAATACTTTCTGATTCCAAGCAACCAAACTTCAGCCTCTTCTCCCTTCTTGTTTTCTCCATAAAAATTTGATGGCTTGAGCTTCCTAAGTTCTCCTTGAAATTTTTCCACTACATGCCTTATCCTTTGATTCCAGATAGGAGATACTTCTAGGTTTCTTTGTGATTATTCAGATAAATGTGCCTTCCTTGTTGAGTATACAAGTGAGTGATGTGGTCTATGAGTCATGATAATACTCCTTGACTGCTTGGATCCTTTGTAATTATCTCTTCTTGCATGGGATCTTCCTCTCTATTCATGTCTTGAACTTGTTCCAACTCTGAATTTCTTTTGCAGTTGGTTCAAACTTTGCAACAACTGAGCATTTATATGGCTATGATTTCCTTGAGCATATTATATGATTTTGGTCCTCATACTGAACTTGATCTATTCTTCATGTGCCTCCAACTCTGTAAAATTTGCAGGAAACAAAATTGTTTTAGATAAGAACAACTTTTCAATTTTGGAAAAATTATACATAACTTCTGCCCTTTTAAGGCCACCGATCATCTTCTTTTAATTTGTTGAGAAATTATGTTGCTCAATTTTGGATTTTGGGTAGACAGGATGATTCTACTCTCCAAAATATTTCTAATGGCTACTCTCTTTCTCAATTATGAGCTTTGTACAAAAGGTTATGGTTATATGAAATCAACAATTTTTCCACTTTCATTTTCTTCACTAGTACGATTAATTCTTAGAGGCTAACTTCAGACACATGTAGAGGAAAATCCATCAAGATCCAGAAAAAAAAAAAAATTCAGGCAAGGATAGTATTTTTTATGGTGAATACTAAACAACCTTAATATTTACAATATGATGCTCTTGTCACTTTTTTGCAGTAATGTTATTTTTGCACTTTTCCAAAACTTGAATTTTTAGCCAAATTGGTTATCTCCCAAACTGAGCAATTATGGAAAAACTTTACTAAAGAAAAGTTGTTTGTATTTATGAGTACATGAAATGTCACATAAATAAAGAAAAAATAGTTTTTCCATTTGGGTTTCTTTTTCCTCCAAAAATCCCAATAATACCTAAAAAGTGGCCCAAAATAGTGGATTTTGCCTTGTTTTGGCATCTCCACTCCAAGCTTTTTGGAATCTGGCCAATTCGTTCATTGATTATTTTCTTGTCTTCTTTTTTGGAACACTGTCAAAATTTCATTAGTAACAGTTCCCCTACCATTGAGCACCACCCTTCTCTTTAAAAAAAACTAATTTAGATTTTTGGCAATTTGGGGCATAATTGGCTAATGTCCCTCTATGACACTTTTGTAGCCCATGACACTATAGACAAACCCAAAAAATTTCATCTTCTTCTGATTTATTCTTCTCTTGATATGGCCACTAATGTGGTTTCTTGGGTCCACATGGCACCCTAAGGTGATGCCGTGTTAATTTTGTTGGCCACCCTAGCCCTTCTCTGTCATCTTCTAGGTCTTCCCATTCTCTCTCCCCCTTCTTTATTTATTTTTCCATTCCTTTTATTTATTTTATGGGCCCCAATCATACATGACTACCCATGTGGCACTAGGTTTGAACATAGATGAGAAAATGGTCCCACTTCTTCTGTTAGATCTACACTTGGCGCTCATTCATTGGTTGTAGGGATGGGCGGGTCCCATCCTACACACCTTTTCCTCATGGTGTGTGGTTTTCTTGATCCCCATATTAGATGATAGAGATCGAAATATGAACAATGACCAATGGTCAAGGTTGATCTTAGGAGTTTTAAGAGGACGAAGGTTAATGGTACCAAAATATTTGATACCACAAAACCACCCTATACCTACACGTCAGGCTTTAGTTCAAATTGGACCATTTTACAACTTTGCAAAACCATCTTCTAAAGGTCCCAATACCACTTATGGTATTGGGTCATCCACCTCGCCTATCATGGCACCTACATCTCTTATCGGGCTTGCCACTCCACCACCATGGACCTGCCACTGTGGTAGTCCATGTTGACATTGCTACATCACTTGACAGATAGATTCCATATCATTATGTATGGAAAAATCCCCAAATTTTCCAAAATTCTGAAAATTCCCAAATTTTCAAAAATTCATTTTCTTGAAATTTCTTCCCTGGACGCCATGGAAGCTCCGTAATTAATCTTCCCATGAAAATTTTTGGCCATGTGCATGTTGATTTGACCTCTGCACTTGCAACACATCATCCCCATACTTATTTTTGAACAAATTTTACTTCAAAAATTTGGGATTTTTCCCATTTTCACCAAATTTCCCTTATGGCTGCTACACAATTCACAAATTTGGCCAATTCTAGGCTTGAAATTTCATATCTAGAGGTTAAAATTGGGGATTTTAACCCTTGATCTCAATTATCCCAAATTTCCCATGATTTTTTCCCAATTTCTCTTAGAAAATTTTAACAAATAATTTGTAGACATCCTCTAAACTTTTTCATCTGCAATTTCTACTTCAATGTGATATCTTTAGCCCATGTAGGCTCAATGTTGAACCTATAGCTATGATACCACTCTGTAATTTATCCGACCTCACCTATACATACTGGGATGGTGGGGTACTCGATAATTTTTTCCAATTCCCACAATTTTTCCATACCGTTAACTATGCCCTATCGTATAATGCAACTTGTACATGTAGAGTCATACAAAATTCATGATGCCACTCATATTTTAAATGCACATATATCCATTAAACATTACAACAATCAAATAAATACATTCACATCATTAACAACATAAAAACACATATTCAAAACATTTATCTTTAATAACAATTTACACCAACTGGCTCCTGACATGGGATGTTCCTCCAACCCATAGGAACTATTACACCAAGTATTTTTACAACAAACCACTGTCATGTTGGGTCTATGAGTCCAAAAGGATGAGAAAGACTCTATCAACTCAGTTCCCACTAATTTCTCAACCTTTTCACTCATGCAACCATCCCGATCATCATCTCTCTTTCCCCCTTTATTATGCACAACCTAGAGAAGTGGAACCCCTTCTCTACAATGTAGTCCCTCAAGTAGTCACACCTCTTTCCTGGGATCCAGTATAGACTAGCCAAGAAAATCTCAATGTTCGGATCTACAAGGATTCACACTATCAATTTTTCACAATAGACATACAATACCTCCCCCCCTCACGAACTTGGATCCATCTCTCTTACCATTTGTAACACGCTAGAATCATGGAAGAGATGATGGAATGAATGATTTTTCCACTAAAACCAAAGTTTAAGTATGCATGCTCCTTTTTTGACAAGTGGAAACCAAATAACTACTTTCCCCACCACCTAGGAACTTGCCCTCCCACTTGAGAACTTAGGATAAAATTACATGAATAATGACTTAGGACTTAGGAATATAATATTACATTCCTTGTCTTTACCCCCTTAACTTACCCCTTTTCCTTAATCCTTTCTATTGTTCCTCTCTCATGAAGTCATAGCACCCCATCGTTATAGTCCCTCATGTCTCACAGCCAAGGATGTATTTTTTTAAATAATAACTTTATTGTACATCCTTTACATTCTTGGCCCTCGGCCATACTATTCGACTCACAACCTAATTCACACATTTACATTACATTACATCCCGAGGATCAAAACTAGGGTGTTACAAACATAGATTATTGGCATGGAGATGGTCGAGTCAAATTTGATCATTTAGTCATAATGGATCATTGTAAAAGTTTATTTTGATCACCCATCATGTGACAAGAACACTTATTACACACCTTTGACATGTTAGATGGGGAATATTGCATTACTATCTTCGAATGGAAGTTTGGAAAACAATTGGAGGGATTTCCCTATCTAATATAGAGAATGCCAATGAATCAATCAATATGTTTCAAATGTGAAAGTGTATAACATGCAACACCCTAAAGAGTCCGCTTATAAAGGGTGAAATGGGTAGAGAAACTAACATGATCCTGTATAGATAGTTGGAAGCTTAATATACCTAACCATTATCGATGTTGGTTGTTCAAACAATATGAAGTCCATATGTGGTTTTTTTTTCTCATATTGGCTAAGAAGTGTTGAGTTAGAGAAACAAGAAGCAACACACATTTGTGTTATTCTAATTAGAATCTAAATGCAACATGTAATAGAGTGTGGATGAGAAGATTGTTTGTAGACATTGGTGTATTGTAGAAGAAACCCACATACATCCTTTATGATAATCAAGGATTTATACAACTAATGAAGAACACAATTCTACATCAATATAGTAAACATATTGAAGTTCACATCCATTGATTGAGGCAATCGCAAGGAAAAATTTAGTTGCAAGGTTGTAGTACAAGTAAACAATTTGCTAATATCCTTACTAAACCTCCAATAAAAGACAAGTTTGTAAATTTTTTGAGAGTTGTTTGGAATGAAACAAAATGATTTTCTAATAAGGGGAATTGGTAGCAAAAATAATGGAATTTTAAGTGGATCGAAGATAGTTGAGTATAGAGTACAATTCAATGTAGGTATATTTGAGACAAGCGTGAGCTAGTCAAGCACATGTGCACACATCAAGGAGATATATCATGGAAAAACCTTGAACTTGGAAATTTTATCATGTGAAATATGACATGGATTAATGTTGGTTTGGTATCTAATTTTGAGTTAGCATGAGTTGATGACATGGAGATGATCCAGTCAAATTTGATCATTTAGTGAGTTTGGTGGTACCTTGACTTCATAGAGAACCAAAATGATCTATCATAGTTGGTCATTCACAAAGTATATTATGATCACCCACCATGTGTGTGTGTGGGGGGGGGGGTTGATTAGTAAATTATATGAATGATAAGATAGTTGTATGTTTAGGAGAGACTAGTGTCTCAATGAGTCAAAGAGTTGTAAATCTTTAGTGTGAGCTTAAGTCTTGTAGTCTAAGTTGTGTAGACTAGTTGTGTTGTATAATATGAGATCGCATGGAACCAAAGGTGTACATTTACTCTATAATTACACTATATTAGTGCATTCATTTTTTTGAATAAAGAACTTTCTTTGACTATTAAGATAAACAAAGTATGTACATACATTGAATGTACAAAATTGTCTTCTAGGATTAATAAGGTACATAAGGAGAGACTGGTGTCTTAATAAGTCAAAGAGTTGTAAAGATTTAGTGTGAGCTCAAGCCTTGTTATCTAGGTTGTGTGGATAGTTGTGATGTATAATATGAGATATCATGGCACATAAGGTGTACATTTACTCTATAATTCCATTATATTAGTGCGTTTTTTTTAAATAGAAAACTTTCTTTGACTAATAAGATAAACAAAGTATGTACACACATGGAATGTACAAATTTGTCTTGTAGGATTAATAATCAAGTACATCCAAAGATGAGAAATAATACTAAAACCCTAAGCTAACTAGTCCACATAATATAAACAATAGTAGTAACTAATTATGAATACAAGGGAATCATGCCTAAATTAGGAGACAAATCATATTTTCCTTGTGGGTGGAATTCCCATCCATCCCTCACAGTATTTGGGTCAATAGTAATGGGTTCCAACCCATCATTACAATGCTTTGTATCTAGATGTTTTTCTACCCTCGAAATGTCTAAATAAAATTGTGGGGAACTTCCTCCATGGGAGGTGAGGGAGGCTAGTTATGGCACCTCTCTCTTTGTTTATGAACAACCTAACTAGAAATTTGGTGAGGCCTCCATTAGAATCACAATGACTAAAGAGAACAAGTTGTGAGGATAAGGAAATTGATATAGTGTTAGATACACACAGAGAAGGAGCCCCCAAAAAATATAATAATTGGTGTAGGTACACTATGTCCATCCTCGACACCTTTTGGACTAATAATTTCAATATTTGGTTAACAAAGTTACATTTTCTGCAAGTTATGAGTTCTTTTTTGTATGTGATATTTCATGAACTTGAGCTATTTATGATTATATATAACTAAACCCTAATTTCCATATAAGAATTTGTCTCGAGTTATATGGTGAGAATTCCATCTATGCTAAAGTAATAACTAATCATAATCTAGAATGTGATTGTTAGCACTTAGGTATTGGCTAGAACATTGGTATGTGCTTTGCACATGTAAGGTACTAGATCTATTATGTTAGCAGAATAGAGAAATAATGTAGATAAAAATATTGAGATAGCAACAGAATACAGAAATATTGCAGAGATAACAACAGAACAACAAATTATATGGAACCACAACACCAGAATTATACCTTTATTGATAGGAAACAATGTTCGCTTGCCTCTTCGAGGGGGGAACCACCAACAGAGCAGAGATCTATTACAATAATTTTCCAAGACAAAACTTCTCATACCCTCTACTCTTATTTATACTAAATCTATCTATCCAAAAGAACAATCTAGAGGAAGATATGTCTAGAAGCAGAAGCTTCTATTAGGTCTTCTTACAATTGACTTATACCTCCTTATTGCTAGGCCTTATTAATATTGACCTTTATTACATGGAAATATATTATTCTACCCACTTGAGGGGTTAGGTAGGATAGGTCCCTAACATGCCCTCCCCCTTAAAATCAGTCTTGTCCTCAAGGCTTGAGAGGAGGAAAGTGTTGCAAAATGTTAGTTGGCTCCCAGGTGGCATCTGTGGGAGTTGTATCTTTCCACTAGACTAACACTTCATTGATTGTGCACTAACGAAGACGACGCTCATGCTGGTCCAAAATTGCTTGTGGCTGCAACCAGATGGGCCCTTCTTCGTCCAACTTGGGAAGGTTGGTTTGAGTTTGGCACTTAGTTACAATCACCTTCTTTAAGCATGAGACATGAAAAACAGGACGGATATTAGAAGAACTAGACAAAGCTAACTGATAGGCCACCTATCCCACATGCTTAAGAACTATATAAGGACCATAAAATTTGAGCACCAGTTTATGACAATGTTTGGCCTTGAGTGAAGTTTGTTTATAAGGTTGCATTCGAAGAAATACATGGTCTCCTTCAACAAATTGATGTTCTGAGCGAACTTGATTGGCTTTTTTCTTCATGCGATTCTGAGCCATGACCAAATTCTCTTTGAGGGTATGGAGAGTAGCTTCTCAAATTGTAAGTGTTTGGTCAACCTCTTGAACCTTCAAGACACCTATCATGTAGGAGAGAACGGAAGGTGTCTTTTTTCCTATACTACTTCAAAAGGAGTCATGCATGTAGTTGTATGGTAGGAAGTGGTGTACCACCATTCAACTAATGGTAACCATTGAGCCCATTGAGTTTGTCTTTCAGAGGCGAAAAACCTCAAATAAGTCTCCAAACACTTGTTGACAACTTTGGTTTGACCATCATTCTAGGGATCATAGGCGGTGTTGAGATGCAATCGGGTGACCTGTAGCCTGAAAAATTCTTGCCAAAAATTGTTGGTGAAAGTGGGGTCTCGATTAGAAACAATAGAATGAGGCATGCCAAGAAGCTTGAAGATATGATCCATGAAAATTTGATCCACAATGGAGGCAGTAAATTGGATGTTGAAGAGAAAAAAAATGAGCATACTTGGAAAGACGATCAACTACCACCATGATGATTGACTTATTGTCTGATTTAGGTAATCCCGCAATGAAATCCATAGAGATGTCCCTCCAAATAGCGGGTGGAATCAGAAATGGTTGGAGTGTGTTAGGGGATTTGATTGTTTCTCCCTTGTTAGATTGACAAACATCACATTTTGCCACAAAAGTGCTCACGTTCTTTTTCATACCATCCCATAAAAAAGAACGTTTGACCCTATCATAGGTTTTGGTAAACCTTGAGTGCCTAGTTGTGGGATTAGCATGAATCTTAGAAAGCACAGTGGATTTAAGTTGTGATTTTTTACTTAAATACAAAATGCCTTTGTAGTGAATCTCATCATTGTGCCAAGAGTACCTTGGGGAAACTGGAGAATTGGCTTGCAAGTGTTGGATTATATGAGAAATTTTAGGATCTTCTAGCCATTCCTGGTAAACATTTTGGAGCCAATATGGTACAATGAAGGATAGGGAGAACAGGGACCCTTCATCTCCATATTTTTGAGAAAGAGCGTCAGCAACCACATTTTCTTTACCTTTCTTGTAAATGATCTCATAATCATATCCAAAGAGCTTAGTTACCCATTTGTGTTGCTCTCGAGAGGAAGGTCGTTGCTCCAGAAAATACTTGAGGCTTTGATGATATGTCTTAATTTGGAAGTGTTTCCCCAAGAGATAAGGGCGCCAGAGATCCAATACATGCAGAATAACCAGCATTTCCTTTTCATAGATTGATTGGCCCAAATGGTGTTCTGATAATTGTTTGTTGGTAAAGGCTAAAGGTTTTCTCTCTTGCATAAGGACTGCTCCAATTCGTCTCCCGGAGGCATCACATTCCAGGACAAAGGTCTTTGTGAAATCAGGAAGGGCAAAGACTAGAGTAGTGCACATAGTCTCCTTCGATTCTTGAAAGCCCAGATCAACTGCGAGAGTCTAAGTGAAAGAATTATTTTTAAGTAGAGCAGTGAGAGGTGTCACAATCTTTCCATAATTCTAAGCAAACTTGTGATAATATCATGTTAAACCCAGAAAACCACACAATCTTTTGATAGTGTTGGGGCACGGCCAATCTTTCATTGTTTCAATATTCTTAGGATCTACCCAGACACCAACCTTGCCAACAATATGACCCAAGTACTCAACTTTCAAGGTGCCAAAGGAACATTTAGAGTGTCTGAGGAAAATTTGATACTGAGAGAGTAGATGAAGAACTTGATCGACATGGGAAAGATGGGATTGCCAAGTTTTACTATAGATGAGAATATCATCAAAGAAAACTAAGACAAAATGAAGAAGAAAAGGATGGAAGACATGATTCATAAGGCTTTGGAAGGTGGAGGGGGCATGACCAAGAACTCATAGTGACCCTCATGAGTTCGAAAGGAATTCTTGGGGATGTCATCGTCTTGCATATGTATCTGGTAGTAGCCAGAACGCAGATCAATTTTAGTGAAATACTAAGCACCACTCAACTCATCCAAGAGATCATCGATGAAAGGAATGGGAAACTTTTCCTTGATGGTGAGTTTATTGAGGGCACGAAAGTTGAGACACATGTGCCAAGTACCTTATTTCTTAAGTACCATGACCACATGAGAAGAATAAGGGTTGGTACTAGGGCATATAACACCCGCTTGTAGAAATTCCTGCACTATTTTCTCAATTTTATTCTTTTGGGTAAAGGGATGATGATAAGGGCAAACATTGGGAGGAAGACTGTCAGGAACAGGAGGTATGGAATGATCATGAACACCACGAGAAGGCGGAAGTCCCTAAGGAGTGGAAAAAACAACTTGGTGTTTGGAGAGAATAGCCTTGAGGTCGGGATGCACAGAGGGTGTCTCAACCACGTGAATAGAATGGACTTGAGCAATAATATCGAAGTGGCCTTTCTTGAGGAGATTTTCCATGTGATGGGAACTAATGATCTCAGGAGAACCCGTTATGAGACCTTGGAAGTGATACCTTTGTCCCTCATGTTGGATTTGCATGGTTAATTCCTTAAAATCCATAATAATGGGACCCAAAGTGTGTAACCATTTAGCACCTAACACAATGTCACAACCACCCATTTCAATGGGAAACATATGAGATTTTAGGTGATAATGTCCAATTTGAAGACGTACATTTTCACAACGCCCACCACATTTCATGGACCCACCATTAGCTATCATGATTTGAAAATTATTGACAACACGAATATAGTAATTGGTTTCCTGGGCAAACTGACGAGAACAAAATTTTGAGTGCTACCATTGTCAACAAGGATGATGACCTTCCTATTCTTAATATATCCAATGAGCTTGAGGGTTTGTGGAGAAGAGAATCTAGTGAGGGATATTCGAAAACACAGGTATTCCAACAAAGGATGAACACCTTCAGTAACCACTCACATAACCATATCAAAGATCAACACACCGATGTTTTCATGTGGTAAAACCCCTACGGGGAAACATCCACGGCCCCAACCAACACGGCCACTTGGAGCAGTTTATTAATGCAAAGAAAAAGATTATAGAGAGATTTTACAAGAGAGTTTCTCACAATCAATCATCGGCAAATGACCCTCCATGCTCTTTAAATAGAGAAAATGGACCAATCGGGTGTTAAGCTATGGATCAATGGCCATTAAGATTGAGGAGAGTATGAACCGTCAGATCACTCTATATCGAGAACATATCGTGACCGTNNGATTTCCTAACTACAAATGCATACTAATGCATACTAAAGAAACACACTTTTACCTAACAACATATTAGACCAAGTAGATCTTAACTAACTCCTAAGTGTCTAAATATCCTAACATCCCCCCTTAAGAACAACTTGGGATAGGATTGAAGGATTTACAATAGTGACACAATAGGAGAAGGAAGGAGGCATTAGAGCCTATCCCCCCTTAATGACAACTTCCTGAACTCCTAACATAGATCGAATTTCGGAAAACTTCGCTTCTATAAGAGTCTTTGTGAAAATGTCTACAACTTGATCTTATGTAGGGAAAAAGAGCACTTCAATAACTTGATCATGAATTAGCTCACTGATGAAGTGAATGTGTAGCTCGATGTGTTTGCTACACTGGTGTTGAACTAGGTCTTTGGCGATCTTGATGGCACTCTGATTGTCACACCAAAAGCTGGTCAGATGTTGGTGCTAGAATCCAAACTCTGAAAGGATCTGTCGAAGCCACAGGGCTTCCTGAATTGCATTTACCGCTACTCGGTATTCTGCTTCTGCTGAAGAAAGTGCAATAGCCTTTTGTTTCTTACAGGCCCAAGTAACAGGTCCTGAACCAAGCTTGAAAATATAACCTGCAGTAGATTTCCAATCATCAGGGTCGCCAGCCCAATCTGAATCAGTGAAACCAACCAATAAAGGAGTCCCCCCTGAACTGTAATGTATCCCGAACTGAACTGTACCACGAACATAGAGAAGTATCCTTTTAGCTTCTTTCCAATGGATTTCATGGGGTGTTTGCATATATCGGGCAATAAGACCAACAGCAAAGGAAAGATCAGGATGGGTATGAGTCAAGTATAAGAGGCTACCAACTAACTGACGGTACAAGGTGGCATCAACTTCAGGAGAAGTACAGGTGGCAGAAAGCTTGACTCCAGACTGGAAGGGAGAAGGGGTTGGTTTACAATCGTCCATTTGAAAGCGACAAAGAAGGTTACAAGCATACTTAGACTGGGAAAGAAAAATTCCTTCATTGGTTTGCAAAACTTGGAGGCCAAGGAAATAGTGCAAAAAACCTAAGTCTGTCATTTCAAATTTCTTCTTAAGGTTGGTTTTCACATGGTTTAAAAGTTTTGATTCACTACCAGTAATGATAAGGTCATCAACATAAAGGACAAGGATTATGAGATGGCTTCCTACTTTCTTGGTATAGACATTAGGATCAGAATGGCATCTAGAGAATCCAGTGGCAATAAGAAAGCTATCCATTTTGGCATACCAAACTCGAGGAGCTTGCTTGAGACCCTAAAGAGATTTCTTGAGGCGACAAAAAAGACTAGAGTCATTATAGACATAGCCAGGAGGTTGTTCCATGTAGATTTATTCTTGCAAATCTTCGTGCAAGAAGGCGGATTTAACATACATCTGATAGACCTCCCATTTATGTGAGGCAGCAAGGGCAAGAACAAGGCGGATGGAATTCATTTTTGCTATAGGGGCAAAGGTTTCAGTATAGTCAATTCCTTCAACTTGGGAAAATCCTTTGGCAACTAACCGAGCCTTATGTCTTTCAACACTTCCATCTGATGCATACTTAGTTTTGTTGACCCATTTGCATCTAACAATTTTTCTTCCTTTTGGAAGAGGTACAAGATCCCAAGTATTGTTTTCCATTAAAGAACGATACTCTTCATTCATTGATGTATCCCAATCCGGATGACCTGAAGCTTCTGCAAATGTCTTTGGATCATGAGTTTCTAAAACTTGAGCCAAAAGAGAAGAGGCTTGTTGGAACTGTGAACGTGTTCGACTCTGATTTGAAGGATCACTGACAAGATCACCAATTGCTTCTCATGTTGAACGACCCATCTAGGAAGCGGTGGAGCTAGTGTTGGTTCAGGTTCAAAGGACTCATCTGGAGGAGGATGAGCAGGCAGAGGTGGATTTTCATCCTCACTATCATCATCTGAAGAAGAAACCAGATCATAAGAAGGCACAAATGTCGAAGATGGCTCGTAGGCCGAAGAAGGCACAATCATCGAAGATGGCTTGTAGGCCAAGAGATTTTCATCAAATTTAACATCTCTTCTAAGAATAA
>ML778962.1:56960-82898 GCA_009831015.1 Picea engelmannii
AACAGATGTAATGCAAGCAGTTGGACATGTGGACACCAAAGGAATCACATGTATTAGCAGTAAAGAGGATTTTCAAATATCTCAAAGGAACATAAGAGTTTGGATTATGGTATCCAAAAGGAAAAGATCTATCACTTATTGCCTACACAGATGCAGATTGGACAGGTTTTATTGATGACCGACGAAGCACTAATGGAGCAGTGTTCTACTTAGGTGGGTATTTGGTATCATGGATAAGCAAGAAACAATCATCAGTATCTCTATCTACAGCCAAGGCAGAGTATATTGCAGCAGCATCATGTTGTACACAGGTTATTTGGATGAAACAAACTTTGGCAGATATACAGGTTGAGTATGATGAGCCCATTCCAATATATTGTGATAATACAAGTGCCATCAATATCTCAAAATATCCAGTGATGCACTCCAAGACGAATCACATTCCAATCAAGTATCACTTTCTACGTGAACATGTTATAGAAAAGAACATCAGAGTTGAGTATGTGGGCACAAAATAACAAGTGGTAGACATCTTTACAAAACCACTTCCACGGGAAGCCTTTGAATATATTCGCCAAAGACTTGGAGTTATTTCTACTCCAAAATGAATGATTTTTGAATGCTTATCTTATATGTCTTAGATGTACATGAGGAAGCACCATAAGAGGATAGTTCAGTCAGGGGGAGCAGCCCCGGATGGAAAGATACATTTTCCATTGATGATAAAGGGGGGGAGATTTATCAGATGAAAAGGACAGAGGAAAATTTATCAGATACAGAGGACAGAGGCATGGTCCCAGGGGGATCATGAGTGATATGATTTCAATATTGCATCAGAGTGTTTCCATCAATGCCAAAGGGGGAGATTGTTGATTAAGGTTGGTTGTCATTGATGTCAACCCTTGAAGAAAACCCTACAGCACAAAGGGTTGGGTAATGGACCCAAGATCGTTTGATGTAAAGATGAATCATTATTGTCTTGTCATGGTTGATGAGAAGTAAATATGGATGGACTCCAAAGTGGTCCCCTTATGGTGAAAGCCCTCACAGGAAGACGCTTTGTGGAGTAAGAGAACCCATGTTTAATTGTGGAATAATGAGATGAAGGACAATGAATTTGTCAGGTAAACTATCCTAGATGGATAGTTCTTTTCATTCCATTTCTGATGGTATGTGGAACGTCACATAAGTCCTCACGGTTAGAGAGTTATGGCCATGAGAAGTTGGAGACCCCAGGTTTGGGTAATGGACCCAAGTTTGTTTGATGGATACAGGTTTTTAAAAAGTAAATAATAAAGTGAAGTAATGAGGGTATTATAATTCAAAGTGAATACAAAATAAATTATTTCAATAATAAATTTAATGGAGAAATTAGAAGTGGGTTAAACCTAAAATAAGGAAAGTGGGGCCAAGTGACCTAGAAGATGTTTTTAAGGAAGCTGCTTGGAGAGTATAAACAAGAGGCAAGGCTCTATAATTTTAATAAAACTTGAGAATATTGAATATCTATATGTGTCTGAGGTAACCAAGGATATATAAGCCAAAATTTTGAGGGAAGGTGAAGAAAAGAAGGCTGAAATGAAAGGAAGGATAAATTCTTTTGATGTTGTTTTCTAAGGTATGTTATTTACAGTTCATCTCACCATTTTTGCTATAAATTTTTTTCTATAATGATTCAAACCGTGAAATTGTTTTTCCATTGAGAAAACATATCCAAGTATCTGTGGTAAAAAATTCATCTTGTGGTTCATTGTATTTTTGGAGTTACATTCCGTGGAAAATAGGGTTTGTGGCTAGTCCTGAAACTAGTCAAAAAATGGTGTTTTGGGTAAAAACGTCATAACTTCTTCATAACAGATCCAAATTCAGTGAAACAAAATGTGTTGGTTAGGGTACAGTATCTAGTATGTTTTGTAATATTTTCATATCAATTCAAAAATTATTACGTGTCAGGCACTCTCTACAAGGTCGCTCTCTAGAATAAACCAGAATTCAACAAGGTATGTCATTTTTACTATAACTCCTTTTCTGAGAGGTTCCAAGTAATGAAACTTGGAGGAATTTCATAAAACACACTTAAGAACACTGTATATTAGTTTCATATATTTATACATTACAGGTACAAAGTTATGATTACTTCAAGTTAGGATTGTTGACTAATCCAAAACTAGGCTTGTGAGACCAAAGAAAAGTTTGATGAAAATGTTAGTCTCTTGTTGTTGAAGTTAAGGAAGGTTTGCAGGAATGTGATCATATACACTAGGAATATTACAGAGCTGCAAATCAAATTTGGATGATGAAATTGATGAGGGCTTTTGTTTGAGGTACATGTTGAGTACATGGTTGAGACAAGTAGTTGTTGAGTTGGCACATACATGAGATGTATAGTTGATGATGTTGGTACATATTGATGAGTCATAGTTGATGAGTAGTTGAAACATGATTGGTACATAATTGGTACAGGGTTGGATGCACTTTTTTATGGTACAGGTTGATTACAGGTTATTTGATACAGGTTGGTACATGGTTGATGCATTTGTTTATGATACAGGTTGAGGTATAGGTTGATGCATGGTTTAGATTTATTGGTACAGGTTTACATGGTATATATCACAGTGATAGGTTAACATTGGTTCCATCATTCTACTTTACTTCAGGGTGGCAGGACGGGGCAAGGACAAGTGGTTGTAGCCACCTTTCGGTTGTAGCCGGAGAACGTAGGGGGTTGTAGCCTCCTTCTGGTTGTAGCCAGAGAATTGGGGAGTTGGATCTTCCCTCAGGTTGTAGCCTGAGAAACTAGGGGTTTGGAGCCTCCTTCCAGTTGCATCTAGAAAACAAAGGAATATGGTGCTTCCAATGAATGTAATTCTTCAAGACATATAAGAAAAAGCATTATGTGGTTTCCTCCCAATTTGGGTTTCCACGTAAAACACTGGTGTACTGTGTATGTGTATGTTTTTTCATTTGTTCATTGTTTATTTACTTTGTAGTTATTGGATGATAATGTTTCATTGATATAACACTTGGATTATATGGTTAAAAAGGATTAAATTGCTCTATTATTGATTCACCACCCCTCTTAGTAATCCAACAACTGTCACATCTTCGTTGGGAACATCTTCGAAAATGGCCATAATTTTTTTTTGTTCCTCACACTTGTTCCCCAGAAAATATTTTTCATCACAATTATAGCACAGACCCGTAAGTTGGTGTTCAGCCATTTCAGCCCTAGTTAATTTATGCACCTTTAGGGGAGTGACATGGGGTTAGGATTAGTGGGTCAAGGGAGAGGAACAAAAGAGGGTTTTTTGTTCTGGGAAAAAACAACTTGTTGGGCCTCTTTAGCACGTTTAGTATCTTCCAACCAAGTTTGAGGGTGGGCCATGAGAACCTGGGATCATATTTCATCCTTTAGGCCATTGAGAAATCATTCACGGAAGAAAGCATATGACATACCCTTGGTTCGAAAGGAAAAATGCTCAAAAGTAGTTGTAAAGTCTCCCACTGTGCCTAATTGCTTCAACTTGGTCAAATGACCGAGATAGTGGGTATCAGTGTCAAAGCAGTCATAGATCTCTACAACAAACTAGGTCCAGGAAATATACCCATGACGTTAATTTGTACACCAATGCCACCATTTCCATCATTCAAGATCTAGATAGAGGAAAACATAGCAAAGTTTGGCCAACTCATCAGTAATACCATGCAAAGAAAAATAATGCTCCATTTGAGTGACCCAACCTATAGGATCAGAGCCATCAAATTTATTGACCTCAACGCGGGGAAGACGGGGGTCACGTTGAAATGAGTTGGATTGAAAATGTAGAGAATGAGAGGAATCAACAACATCGGGTTGGTTTGAGGAGGAAGGACCCGAAGGGCGGTTCAACAATTGGTTAAAAGTAGACTGGAGGGTGCTAAATTGGTTCATGAAGTTAGCTTCCATGGTGTCAAATTTGTGCTCGACTTGGGACTCGAATTGTGCAAGGAGGGAATTGGTAGAGGCAATCTCAGATGTCACGTGATTGATGGAATCTTGCAGGTCTTGGTTGCAAGTGGTGGCCATTTGGAGAGGGGAAGTGCGGGTAAGGAAAAATGGGTGGGTGGTACCACAAAAAAGGAATTATAAGTGATAGGTACCATGACGACCAGGGAGAGAATGGAAATATAATGGAATAGTTGGAAAAATAGGGAAGTTGAGAAGGGTTCGGGTCCACTGAAAAAAAAAAGGATTAAAAATGAAAGGTATGACTGCAATCAGGGAGAAAAGGGGAATCCAATGGGATAGGTCCCAAATAAGTGTGTCGGTGGGACCATTATACTCATTTTTTTTACTCCTGCAGAGTTATACTCTGACCTGAATAATATTGCACTGACGAAATGCCCAAATGATTAACATGAAGAAATGTGTAGTAATTTCGCAACCAGAATGAAGAAGGCACAATTTCGTGGCAATAGATCTTGTTTGTTATGTTTTTGTTTCCATTCCAAGGGTTAGGGTATTTATGGTTTCTATAGACAATTGTTTTCCCTGTACTATAGCTCTCTGATATACATGTGGGGTCCAACAATAGTACTCGACCCAATATCTCAGGGCACCAACTAAGGAGGATAGACTATTCCCTTAGTCGTACTACCTGACTACCCAGGTACTAGAAAGTATCTTTCCGAGTGTTGTTCTCAATAACACTATAGCAATTAGGAGGTCAATCGATTTATCTATGGAGGGCTTCAGGAGATCTAGGTCGATCCGTATACATGTGTTTTTTGATGCACTACCACTCGAAGGGGTACTAACAGGGGTTACAAGGGTGGCCAACATATGTGCGCTTGAGTACCTCATGTATTTCATGTATGTATTACTCCCTAGACATGAGTTTATGTGATTAACGACAGATCTTTTTAGCTTTAAGACGTCGAAATACATCTCTACCCAGGAAAAAATTAACCCACAATTTTTTGTTGAGGAAAGTTCTTTGATACCACTTGTAAGGTACCCGATCTATCATATTAGCAGAATAGATAAATAATGCAGAGAAAAATACTGAGATAGAAACAAAATACAGAAATATTGCATAGATAACAATGGAACCACAACACCAGAATTATACCTTTATAGATAGGAAACAATGTTCACTTGCCTCTTCGAGGGGGAAACCTCAAGTAGAGCAGAGCTCTATTACAATAATTTTCCAAGACAAAACTTCTCATACCCTCTACTCTTATTTATACTAAATCTATCTATCCAAAATAACAATATAGAGGAAGATCCTTCTAGAAGTGGAAGCTTCTATTAGGTCTTCTTACAATTGACTTACTCCTCCTTATTGCTAGGCCTTATTAATATTGACCTTTATTACATGGAAATATATTAWTCTACCCACTTGATGGGTTACGTAGGTTAGGTACCTAACAACATAACCAATATATAGCATAGTGGCATTGTAGTGCATCACATGGGCCCTTGGGAAACCCACCCTTATAAGTGAATTCAACCCTSCATCCCCTCCTATTTTTCACCCTTACTTATAAGTGAAGTCAACATTCTTATATCCTTAATCAACCCAMCCTTATTAATGAAATCAACCCTCCATCTCCTTCTCAACCCTTAGGTATGAAAGAGTCAACCCTCCATGTCCTTCTCAACCYTTAGGTAATGGATAAGTCAACCTTCCATCCATGAAGAAAGGTTKGGTTATTCCCCAAGAACTAACACCCAACCATGCAGATTGGGTCATTACTTGAGAACCTCCATACATGAAGGTTGGTTCATTAGAAGGTTAGATTTGTATATTTTAACCTTGTATAATTAATTATTGCAAACAAATTCTTAATAAACGGAAAATATACAATGGCACACACACACACACACATTACACAGAGATTTTACCCTGGAAACCCAAACTGGGAAAACCAACAACCTATTTAGAGTCACACCTCTAATATTCTATTCATCTTCTTCTTTATTGTTTACAATACAATATACATGTAGGATCTCGTGGCATAGAAACCCCTAATCCATTGACCCAGATTAGTCAACAACCCTAATTTCTTAACCAAAATTAGAAAACCATCAACAAAAACCATCTGTCGAAAAACCACCAAAATATGGATGCAAAAAACCTCCAAAAATAGACCAATTTTTTTTCTCAATGGATCTCACTCCCAAACCCCCACAACCCTCCTAGATAGGGGGTGTTAAGCACTGCCAGACCCCTTTTCTCCCATATCAATGTACAATACATGGGATCAATTTTTCAAAGAATATAACACATACCCAACAAGGTCATACTTAGGTGTTGGGGAAATGCTTTGATACAATGAAGTCAACCCTCCATAGGTGTAGAGATATACATGGGAAGATTTGGTTAGATAAAGCACCAAAAAAAACTCACTTGGTGGATTATTCATGAAATAGAAGAGATATGTGCCAACCTTTGATAATATGTTCCTTGAGAGTGTCGAGTGGCTACTTCATCCTTGTTTTTAGCTACATCGAGTAGTTTTTTTGAGTCAAGTTATGAAATGTTCTTGCTAATAGTGACCTAAAAAATTTGTTTCACTAACTTCACTTCACCAACAAAATCCTTCCATTTTTCTCTTTCTTTCTACTCCAACCAGTATACAAAAATAGTTTCGAGGAAAAGAAACAATCTTAGTGGGTAGGTTGGTTGTAATTGCAATTCTCAAGTGTATTAGAGATGATAAGTTGGGTGTGTTTGTTAAAGTTCACAATTGGCACTGGTAAGCCTTTTCTCATGAAATTTTAGCACACAAACACTAAGTGTTGTAGCCTCAAAATTTTCTAGCAATCAGAAGGCTCTAAAATAATATTGTTTCCTTGTTTAATAATTTTATTAATCAATATAATTCTTCATGTTATTAAGAAATTTAAAATTCCACAACTTATATATTTAATATTGACTCTACATTTTGAGCTTGTTTGTACTTCATGATGGGTAGGTCAATGTTGTCAATATTGTTCTTTGACATAAGTGAAGTTCATCCATAGTTGCAACTTTTTGGGGATCTAGTTGCAAATGGCATTGTTCATTGTTCTATTGAGTAGCTTATCCTTCACAAAAGTGAAGTTCATCTACCTTCACAACTTGATGTGATGTAATCTTCCTATGTATATGTATTTGCTCCTCTAGTCAACAGTAAAGAGGAATGTTGGAATATGGTGTAATGTTTTATTGATGTACTAAGTGCATTATGATAACATGTGTAACATGTAAAGTCATTATTGGTCGAGCATTAATGTACATGTAATTAGGCATTGTTCAACTTATTAGGGTCCATTAATTTCAATCTTATTGTCTTTATGAAAACCTTATGTTTCTCTTTATACTTAAAATAGGTAGCTATGTGGCTCCTTATTTCTTACTATGGGTAGGCAAGTTACTTATTAGGGGAGATTTTATTTATGTGTGCAATGTTCTTAACCACTGGAAACAATGATTGTTGAGTAATTATTCAAGAAATATAAACTACAACAAATTAAATAAGAGAGGCAATGATATAGAACTTGCATAATATAACCCTTGTATTAATAATCCAAAATAGAGAGCAATGTGTGTCGCCTCTTTGAGGGGGAAACCTCCTTTGAGCATACTTCCAATACAATAGCAACACTTATGGCATTCAATAGCTTACTAGATCTACAAGTAGTTTCTTTACATAAATTTAACCCTTACTACTTGTGGTCCCATAACTAATGAGTACCAACCACTTAGTGGGTGTTATTTAATAAACATGACCCTTTTAAATTGAGTAAATACCAATTAACTACCTAATGGGTCTTATTCAAAGAAGATGGACTTGTGCATTAATTATTATCTCCTAAGTAACCTAAAGTAGAGAGGTTATGGTAGGGGCCTAACATGCCCTCTCACTTGCAAAGAATCAATGTACTCAAGGATGGAGGTGGGCAATGACACAGTCTGATGGAATGATACATAACCAAATGGATTATGCAATGACACAATCAAAATTTTATTGTGGCCAGTACTGCCTCTAACTGTAACCAAATGGAACCCTCTTCATCATTTTTTGGAAAGGTTAGTCTAAACTTGGCAATTTGGCCCCATGTCCTTTTTCAAATAGGACACATAAAAGATTGAGTGAATTTTGGAGTGGCTTGAAAGACCCTATCGATAGGCAATTGGTACAATGCATTGGAGTATCAAATATGGTCCATAAAATTTTGGTGCTAACTTTTTGGAGACCTTATCTTTGAGATAGGATTGCTTATAGGGTTGGAGACAAACAAACACTTGATCCCCTTCAAAATAATTCTTAGAGTGATGTTGATTATCTTTTTGCTTCATTTGAATTTGAGCCAAAACTATATTATCCTTAAGTGCACAAATAATGGATATTTTGGGGGCACTACTATAAGTGGTGTTGTACCACCATTCAATCAAGGGTATCCATTAAACCTAGTTGTATTGGTTTGTTTCAAAACATTGTAAGCATGTTTCTAAGCATTTTTTGACCACCTCAGTTTGACCATCGGTTTGGGGATGATAAGATGTGCTCATGTTTGAGTTTGTGCCTTGTAATTTAAACAAATTCTTACAGAATTTGATGGTGAAGGTGGGATCACAATCCAACACAATGGAAGTGGGCATGCCATGTAACTTTAAAATCTAATCCATGAAGACTTGGTCCATTGTGGAGGGTGTAAATGGGTGTTATAAGGCACAAAAATGAGCATATTTGGAAAGAATTTCAATTACCACCATGATGACTGATTTGTTATTGGTTTTCAAGAGGCCCACTATAAATTCCTATGAAAATGCTAGTCCATATCATGGTTGGGATCAATAGTAGTTGCAATGCCTTGCGAGTCTTCCTTGTTTCACCCTTGTTCTTTGGAAAAATATCACATTCAACTACAAAAGCAAGGATGTCCTTTTTTATGCCTTCCTAAAAGAAATAGTGTTTATCTTGTTCATAGGTTTCCTAAAATATAGAATCACTTGTTGTAGGGGATTAATGCAACTCCTTTAACACCCTTTTTTTTAACGCATAATTATACACCAGAAAATGCACCCTTTATATCACACAATTTCTTGTTTCCAAGTATATCCCTTTAGGACATTGGAATCCTCCTAAAGTCTTTGGATGAGTTGAGTCACTATTTCATTTTCCAACCATTCTTATTGGGCTACCAAAGCCAATTTGGTATGAAAAAAGGATAAATTAAAGAGAGATCCTTCCTCCTCATATTTCCTAGAAAAAGCATCAATGACCACATACTCTTTTCCCTTTATATATAATATTATAATCATACCTAAGTGTCTTAGTGACCCACTTGTGCTTCTCTATGGATGCCAATCTCTAATCTAGAAAATATTTAAACTATGATGGCCAGTATTGATTTGGAAGTGCCTCTAAATGAGATAAGGTTATCAAGTATCAACTACATGAAGGATGTCTATCATCTCTTTCTCATAGGTGGACTTTCCCAATTTTCTGCCACATAATTGTTTATTGGTGAATGATGATGGAAACCCTTATTACATCAACATTGCTCCAAGATCTCTACCCAAAGTGTTACATTCCAAGAAAAAATTCTTAGTGAAATTGGGAACTGTTAAGACAAGTGTAGTACACATGGATTCCTTTAAAGATGAAAAGGATTGCTAAATGGCGTCATTCCACACAATTACATTCTTTTTTAGGAGGGTGATCGAGGGGGATGATATCACCCATAATTCTTCACAAAATTCTTGTAGTATCCAAACCATGTAATATTTTCAAATTCTTGGGGTATGGCCAATTTTGCATAACCTCAATTTTCTTGGGATCCTCTTGCACCCTATACTAACTGACATTGTGGCCCAAGTATTCTATATCTAAAGCACCAAACATGCAATTGGAGTTTTTGAGTAACAATTGGTTATCCTAGAGGAGTTGTAGAGCTCTATCAACACATTAGAGATGTGCTTCCTAGGTTTTGATATAAATTAAGATGCCATCAAATAATACAAGCACAAAATTGTGCAAGGAGGGATGGAACAGCTTGTTCATGAGGCTCTAAAATGATGATGGGGCATGTCAAAATCCAAAGGGCATCACTAAAAAATCATAATGTCCTTCAAGTGTGTGGAAGGATGCCTTAGAAATGTGCATTTCCTTCATTTGGATTTGGTGGTACCCTGAATGAAGAGCTTGGCACCATAAAGCTCATCCAAGAGATCATAAAAAACTAGGATGGGAGATTTGTCTTTTATGGTAAACTTATCGAGAGCACAAAATTTAGGACACATGCACCATTTTCCTTATTTCTCCAATATCATGACTACAAGTGATGAGTAAGGGCTAGTATTGGGAAAAATGATGCCAACCTCCAATAGTTCCTGAATAATATTTTCAATTTTGTTCTTCTATGCAAAAGGGTGCCTATAAGGATGCACATTGGTTCGTTGACTTCCTAGAATCATGGGAATACCATTATCATGCTTACTATGTGAAGGGGGTAATCCATGGGGTGTTTCAAATACCCATTGATGCTTGGTAAGGATCAATTGTAAATCAAGGTGAATTTCTTATGGGAAGCTATCCATAACTTGGATGACATTGAATTGAGCAATAATGCATGAGTGGTATTTCTTCATGAACCTTTCCATATAGTGAGAGCTAATAACATTGGAGCCTAACTTGATCCCCTTGAGTGTATGTTTATGACCCTAGGTGAAGCTCATGTATAATTCCTTGAAATCCATGGTAACCGTACCCAAAGTTCGTAACCATTATGTGTTGAGAAATGCATCACCATTTCCCATTTTAATAATGAACATTGGGATTTGAGACAATAGTCCCCTATTTGAAGTTTCACATTCTGACATGTGCCACCTCATTCATCATACCACCATTGGGTATCATAATTTGAAATATATGCACCACATGGACATAATAATGGGTTTCTTCTACAACTCATTAATGAATAAAATTGTGGGTGTTGTGGCTGTCAATTAAAGTAATCACCTTTTTGTGGTTGATGTAGCCATTCATATTTAGGGTATGAGGAGTAGAAATCCATGATAAATCATGGAGTGAAATGTTGGGTTCCTCACAAGGAGGCTCTAGGACAATTTATTTTGGAGGAGGATGTGTGGTTTCCTCTAAATCCATCTTGGTAGTGTCTTTTGAAATGTATTTAGGCTGGTTTGAGTGGGCCACATTGGTTTAAAATAATTTTTGTTCCCTACATTTAGTCCCTTTGAAATAATTATCACCATAATTATAGTAAAGTTTGAGGAGTTGGTGTTTTTCAGCTTCTTCCTAGGTCAACTTGTGGATCCTCAAAGGCTAAGAGAGGGATGGGATTGTTGTAGGTGCTAGAGGGAGTTGTGGGTGAGGAATAAATGGGGGTATTTTGGTTTGTGCATTGGATACTACCTATGCTTCTCTATCTTGTTTAGAGGCCTCTAACCAAGTAGTTGGGTGAGCCATCAAGACTTGTGTTTGAATCTCCTCCTTCAGGCCACTAATAAAACATTATTTGAGGAAATAATCGGTCATACCCTCTGTGTTGATTTCCAATTGCTTGAAATTTGCTATAAAATATACCACTATATTTGTTTGACATAACTTGGTCATTTTGTACAAATAATGAGTGTTTGTTTCAAACGAGCATAGATGGCTTTGACAAGCTAGGTCCAGGCAATGCTACCCCGATAAGAGTTTTTCTACCATTGCTATATTTTTTTATTCAATTATAACACACCCACTCAAAGTTTCATTAAATCACCAGTGATTTCTTGAAGGGAGAAGTGATGTTCCATTTGAGTAACCCATCCTATGGGACAAAACCATCAAAATTGTTCATATCTACTTTGGGATATCTATGACACATATGCTTACTATAAAGGGGAGATATTTTGTGATGCTCTTTGTTCACAAAGGATTAAACACTTGGTGGATCCATGTGATGCTCTTTCCAATTGGTTATGTGGGGTAGGAAATGGGTTGTCAATAGATTTAGTTTTTGTTCCATGCTTGAGAGTGGAGCAACCTTACTTTCTAGGGATTTTGAACTTAGAAACATGTGGGTTGATAGTTGATTTGATTTCAACAATAATAGAATTAAGTTGATTGTATTGGTTGTCTATTAGGGTGATTTTTTTATCCATGGAATCCTTGGGTCCACTTGAAGGGTTACCAAGGAGTTATATCAATGCAATCATTATAGCACAGGGAGCAGTTTGAGAAAAGTCACCTATAATAGTAAGGGAAGGGACACAAAAAAAGGTTACTTGAAAGTTATACCAATGTGATCAATGTTACACAAAAAATATTTTGAGACAAGTCTCACACAATGGTACATTCTAGTCCTAGACTTTTTTTTAAAATCTTGTAGGATATTATTCATATTTGAGTATTACTACAATGTTAGAATTCACAATTTCATGATATTACAACAAAATTGTTTTTCCAACTTCTAGTCTATAGAGGCTAGGTTTGGAAGGGTCATTAGGACAAAGCAGTTTCAAGGGATATAACTCTTTGATATACTTGAGGGTTTCCAACAACAATACTTAGTTGATTCTTTCACATCACCAACTAAGGAGGATATATTGTACCCTTAGTTGTAGTACTTGATTCCCTGGTATGCAAGAGTGGGGTGCATAGTAACTCATTGGAAATATCTAACTGAGAAGTACAATTGTCAACAAGCCATGGCCACCCAGAGCCCCTAAATTTCCAAAAAAACATCATTTAAGGCCTCAAAATGGCCTCAAAAGTTTAGGACTTGCAAAATTATAGATGAAAATCCTCCCAAGATGGAGAATCATGTACAATAAGTGGAAGAGGTGGGGTGGCCACAGATGTCCAACTGGATAAGAGAGTGATCTTCTCAATTGTTGTTCTTGGTGTACTATAGCAGCAAGACCAAGAGGCTCGTGCAAGGCTAATTTCAATTGTGTTTAGGGGTCTTTTGATATACATGAAGGTATGTGAAAGATGGAATCCATAGGAAAATTGTGTTTGATGTGGTACTACTCGAAGAGGTACCAATAGAGGTATACATGGAATTCCCACCATGTGACTCCACTTGACATATTTCCTAAATGTATGCTTCCCCAACTACAATTTTTACACATTGAACGAAAGATATGTATGTTTAAACACATTGGAACACGTCTCTAGCCTAAAAACAAACTCTAAATTTTGTGTGTGTGATGGTACATGAAAGATATTTATACCATTTATAATGTACTTAACCAACAA
This sequence comes from Picea engelmannii, assembly GCA_009831015.1. Lineage (NCBI taxonomy): Eukaryota > Viridiplantae > Streptophyta > Pinopsida > Pinales > Pinaceae > Picea > Picea engelmannii. Next base: position 70,203 of record ML778962.1, read on the forward strand.
AAAAAAATTGATTATTGAGCAATTATTCAATAAATATAAATTGTAGAAAAGTAAATAAGAGAGACAATGACATAAAACATGCAGAATATAACCCTTGTATTTATAATCCAAAAAAGAGAGAACACAATGTTCATGATCGTTTTTGAGGGGTCAACCTCCTTTGAGTAGAGCTCCAATACAATAACAACACTTTACAAGACATTATATAACCTACTAGCTCTATAAATAGTTTCTCTCTAGAATATCCCTAACTACTTGTGGTCCCATCACTAAAGAGTACCAACCACTTAGTGAGCATTATTTAATAAAGAGGAAACTTTTACAATTAGTAACTACCAACTAAATACCTAGCTGGTCTTATTCAAAAAAGATGGTCAAGTACATTAATTACTAACTACTAAGTAACCCAAAGTATTGAGGTTAGGGTAGGGCCATAACAATCCCACATTCATCATGTGAATTGATATTTTCACTATTAAGGATTGTTCATTGAGGAGGTCTTTATTCAATTTAATTATCTATTTTTTATCATCCACATAGATCATCATGAATTCTAGGATTGAGTAATATTGAAAGCTTACACTCCTTACATCACCGCGCTCATTTTCTCACCTTATTCTTACATTTTTTACATCCTTTGGAAAAATATGGCATTCTATATGTTGGAAATATTGTTGTCATTGATTTCAAAGATAGGGGGAGCCTGCAAATGTCTAAGATAAATATTACAAGCCTACAGATGTCCAATATGAATATTGCAATATGGAGATTGTTGGAAGTATCACTTTTGGATTTTTGATGATTAGTTTGGATACCTTGTCTTTGAAGCCATTTTTGCCCTACATACCTAGCTCAAATGGGAGCACAAGTTATATGGTTGTAAATCTTATTACGAGACCTTTCCAATGGTATATGTCTTTCCTTCTATCTCCCAAGAATGAGGAGATATGAATTTTTCCATCCGACAACCCAGCTAGAAAATTTAGGTCGGTTCAACCAATCTTTACAAGTTGACCCTGAAAGTGGGTATAGAATTACTATAAATACATGATAGATTTTCACATTTGTAGTGAAACCAAACAAGAGATCAAGTATGAGGTGCACAAAAGTAATTTGAGGTGCGCTAAAGGTGTTTGGGTGTCTTTCTGGGATCTAAAGGTGTGCAAGAGAAGTCTAAGGGATTTTTCTCGAGGTCTTTCTTGTTCTCAAGGTGTGCTATGAAGGAATGAAGGTCCATTATGTTGTTGTGTGCACTGTTTGAGGTTGTGATGTTGCAATTAGTGGATGTTGTTGTCAATGATTACATTCTGGGAATGATGCTATAAGGCTTGTTAGGGTTTGAAGGATTGTTTGTTCAATGAAGCATGCGGGTAAAGTCAAAAGTACTCTATGTATGAAAATATTGGATTGGTTTCTACACATATCTTATTGAGTTGGTGCTCAATTGAGGAAATTGGTGTCTCTAGTAGGTTGGTGCCTACATCTTGTTGAGTTGGTGCTCAATTGAGGAGATTGGTGTCTCCAATAGGTTGGTCCCTACATCTTGTTGAATTGGTGTTCGATTGAGGAGATTGGTATCTCCAATAGGTTGGTGCCTACATCTTACTAAATTAGAGCTCAATTAAGGAGATTGGTGTCTCCAGTAGCTTGGTGCCTACAATATTTGTAACAATAGGTTGGTACTTACAAACATTTATAAAGATAAGTTTATGTTTTCTCTCGATTGGGTTTCAATGTTAAACTATGTGCATCATGATTTGAGTTTATATGTGATTATTGTTTCTCGGCTAATGAATGATTGATGATTGGTTAAATAAATTAGAAAGTATCTTATATTGATTCACCCCCATCCCCCCTCAATATAAGCACAATTTCAACACTATACTTTCATAAGACACTCCTTTTGTGGTATTTTAGCTCCAATGTTCTAGGAGAGATCTTGGCATAGAACACGAGATATTTTTAACATAGTAGGAATAACATGTTTATATTGGATCTTGAAAGGTTCTTGCTAAATCCATTTGATTTGTGATGCGTGATCTATGTGATTAATCTTGAGATTTCGATTAAGACATTTGCTACGTGAATTTGATAATCTTTCCATAAATTTTGAGATTTGTTGTTGTCACACTAAAACCCTCATAAAACCCTCAAATTAGGAGTGGTGAATATTTATCAAATAATTAATTATGTGGTGAATCTTCATCAAATGATTGGTTGACTTCTTACTTGCAAGATACATATTATATTTTATATTGTGATTCTCTTTTAAATCTTGTTGTTAAATATATACCTTGTGATGTCTTATTAGTCCCTGCCTCCGGCAAGGGACTATAGCTTTCACATAGCGGTCAACATCCTTTGACCGCCTATTAACCGGTGAGATTTGTTGCATTAAGTGGTGCATTTGCAGTGTTTTAGATTAATTTGGAAGTGTTTTGTAAATAATTTTATTAAATTCATTTTTTATGATAACTAAAAACATTTACTAAATATTTTAAATTCATAACTTTAATTATGCATTGGTCCAACAATGTTGATGGGACTTAATTGTCCCTAGTGTATGCGAGTTTTATTTAAGCATTTGTCAAATTTGAATGTTGATTTAAAAAAGAATAATTTGAAAATGTTTCTAAATGGCCACGTAACTCCACACAGGGGTTTTGGGGAAGTGCATTTTTCGGGAAGTGCACTAGAACTTGTCAGTGTTGCATCGCCTTCTTCTTCACCGCCTCAGATTGGCAGGGTTCCAAGAGCCGAATTGTAGCCATAGATGTACCATTTCTCTCTTTTTTTGTTTAGATCTCTATTTAATATCATAGGTTTTTATTTAATTCTTCAATTGTACGAAAATATTACTGCCTTTAAATTTGTTAAAAATTGTGATCTAAAAACGTTATAATTATACATGGATATGGTTTACTAGCTGTACAATCAATTTGAGAATATATTTTACATAATTTCTCATTGATTGAACTTTTTCATCAAATTAAAACTTTATTCTCAACAAATGGGAGTACTCTAATGATATTTTTCTATAAATCAAATTGCTTTATCATATATTATACTTATATATAATAATAATAATAATCTATTTTTAAGGTTGCGACCAAGCTAGACACCAAATTGGTGTATGAGACCCCCTTCGCTCAGCCATTTGACTGGTAAAGTCTACGGAGGTATACATACCCTACCCCCCTTTGGATTTGAACTTGTGACCTCTTAGGAGGAAACACATGTTTCTAACCATTAGGCCCACTTAAGTGCTTAGCTAAACAATGTAGCAAATCATTCATTATACCAATAAAATAAGAAAACAAAAGTTGTGCATCAATAACCATCTAAAAAATCTATGTTATTCATCCATAAACTCATATAATATCATGACAACACACTCGACCTTATTACATGTTTTCGTTAATTCAGAGGTTTAAAATCTAAATAATCTAGAAAGATGCATTCATTTTTATTAAATGATCATTTTCCTCTTTCTTGTTTGATGAATTTACTATTTCACTAGCATTTTTCATTGTAATAACGCTTAGCTAAACAATGTAGCGAACCATTCACCTTCAATGACCATCTAAACAATCTATGTTATTCATCCATAAGCTCATATAATATCATGGAAACACACTAGACCTTCTAACTTCATGTTCTTTCTTAGCAATACATAACTTTTTAAGGTTTCTTTACGTGTTTTCATTAATTCGAAGATTATATGTATATGTATGGGTATTTTTTAATATGTTAAAAGAATATACATATTGGGGAGTTTAATATTAGATATTGAGGATGTGTGCATATGCATCCTTCAAGATCTACAAAGATGCATTCATTTTTATTAAATGGTCATTTTCCTTTTTCTTGTTTGGTAATATGAGAAGTTCTCACATCCACAATACTTTATATTGTTGTTTGGACATTACAAGGCTTGACATATCTTCCAATTCTTTTATATTGACTTGATATGTTTATTTTCACGTTAATCTAGGATCTATCAAAATTGAGGATTTGATCGAGACATGGAAAAACTACATGGTGAAAGGGCTCTCTAATGAATACTCATTGGGTATAAAAAAATAAAAAGGTCGTCATATGAACCTATTTCTATAACTTTCAGAAATAATTTTTCCCCACCCACTAACGTATGTGTTGTAGACTTTACATTGATACATTGATGAGTCAAAAGTCATCCTCTTTCCAACTAATCTCTTTCCTTGATTTCTCATTTGGAGAAAAGAAGAGAATGCAAAATATCGGTAGTTAGGACCCTTTTGACCTCGTTGGATGATACAAAGTAGTTAATGTTGTTAAAATCTCCTTTAATTTCTAGTAAAATAGTTGGTTAACTTAATAAGGAAAAAAAATATAATATAACAATGTGCATAATCTTCTTCGAAAGCTTATAGGAATCCTGTAAAAAAAATTTGAATTGGAGAGGTGTATTTGGAGGGGGTTCAAAAGGATTTTGGGAAGTATTCTCTAATATCTAGTAAATTTAAAAGTATTTTTAATATCTCATAAAAACATGTGCTATGTCATAGGTTCATTAAGTTAACCTTATAGATTTTCTCTAACAATATTTATTTTTTCTTCCATGACCAACTTAAAATTGAGTATATTCTTGTTGCAATCTAGACAAAGCACAACAAGAAAGTGGATAGAGTCATTTAGCACAATATGTGTTCATACTATTTCTCTCACCATTTGTTTCATGGATTATTATCCAAGTGTGCATGTGTATTTGTTAAATTGTTAATTGCATCAAATTATGTGGAGCTGGCATTAACATTAAAAAAAAAAAACATTAATAACAAATCAAATTTCAATGTCTATCTTAAAATAAAAAACAAAAATAAATTTCAACTTCCACTTGTTCCAAATAAAATACTCAAATATATATGAAGTGATTATAGGTAAATAATTAAAAACAAAATTAAGTAAACATTCAAATTTATACACTAAATAGTTTCATTATAGTTGTTTGAATATATATATATATATATATATATATATATATATATATATATATCAATTAGGTTTAGTTTGGATGGTTGTGAGGAATGTTATCCTCCCCACCCAAATTCAATTCCCATAATAACATGAATAAAACTTTTTGATTCAAAATTAAATAACAAGACAATTGTTATATATATATATATATATATATATATATATATATATATATATATATATATATATATATCACAAAATAAATAAATAAATAATCTTTTGCTTATATTTTAGTTTTATTTAATAGAATAAATGAAAAATATCACTTATATTTTTATTAAAAACAAAATCAAATAAATAAAACAAATTCATTTATGTTTTCATTAAAATTATATCAAAATAAAATAAATAAAACAAATTTATTTATGATTTCATTAAAAATATATGAATAAATTAAAATTATATAAAAACAATTTTTAACAAAATCAAATAAATAAAACAAATTCATTTATGTTTTCATTAAAAATATATAAAATCAAATAAATAAAACAAATTCATTTATGTTTTCATTAAAAATATATCTAAATAAATTAAAATTATATAAAAACAATTGTTTTCAATATAAAAATATATTATATTTATCAAATGGCAAAATGTTTTATATGTATACACTTTTATAAATAAAAGTATTTTATATTAAAAAAAAATTCAATGTGAAATTGGTTTTATTGACAAATATTTTTAAAGGTAAAATAATTAAACATTATATATTATATGAATAAAGTATTTGAAATGAGAATATGAATAAAGTATTTGAAATGAGAAAAAGGTAAAATATGAAGAGCGATTGTATTTAGGATGGGGTCCCTTTCAATACTTAAGGGATTCGAAGTTAAACTACATCTAAACTGATAATTATAACAATGGACGATATAAAAGATGGAGGAGGCCCAACATTGAAGAAAGAGTGTGAAAGGCCCAACAATAATATATCAACGACTTGATTGATTATTGTGAGGTTTTTTTTTGAAAAAAGAACAAATCTTACCAATCTTCATTCAAACTAAGAGGTAACAAGGAACTCAAGGTCTTCAAATAGACACTTGAGCTTTGAGGTCATCTATCACTCTATTTCATTTGAAAAACTAGGTGATCTCTATAGTAGTGGTGATGATGGTGATGATGGAGTGGCTACATATTGTTTTTAGATGGACTTTAATTTTTGTTTGTGTCTAATCAATCTTTGTAGAGTAAAAGTGTGTGTGAGAATTCATCCATGTTAGGAAATAAAAATAATTTGAGCATTGCTTGCATATCTAAGTAGTTGATTTTCAACTAAAATGTGACTAGTTTAGCTCAAGACAATTTCATCAAATAATTAATCTTCAATCAAAAATGTGTTTAGTTTAATTCAAGATAATTTCTTTTAAAGAAACATGCCAAAGTAGTTTATTATAACTTTTGCAAAACATACTAAACTAATTAAGTGAATCATTATAGATCATAAAACCAATCAATAACACATGAAACATTAATTAATATTATATGTATTATATAATACATATGTTATAATATACAGCTTGAGTGGGTCTAATGGTTAAGAACATGTGTTTCCTCTTAAGAGATCATTATGTCCGGCACATATTTTATCTTAATTTTAAAATAAAAATTAAATAATTTCATTTAAAGTAAGATATTTTACAAAAATAAAAATAAAAATAAATTATTCATAAATTAAAAAATAAAAAATAAATATACTCAAAATAAATGTAAATAAAAAATTACAAATATCACCTATAAAAAAATTACAAATATCGCTTATAGCCAAAAGTTTACCAGGGTGAACAAACGACTTAATGAAAGTTAGATGAGTTAAGATAGATGAAGTGGAACATAAAGAGACCAATGTCTTCTTAAAGACTTTCCTGGTGTACACTTCGTTACATAGGTCTCGATTTCACTGTAGCAAATAGGCCCTTGTACGTGACATAAGTAATAGCAAGGCCCACCCAAGTTAGGGAAAGGCAGATCTATTTGATACAGTTTCAAGTCTGGCATTTGTCAAGTCAGAGGCATTGTAAATACTTGTCTGGCGCCTTTAAGGCTCGTACTGGGTTTACTTCGCATTAGAAGGGCTTATAAGGAAGGAAGGACCTTACTAGGTGGGCAGGACCTTACTGCACGCTTGAAAGGACCCTTCGCAGAGCTCTTCGAGGGGAAGAAAGAAGAAAAGATTGAAAGAAAGATTAAATGGGAAATGAAAGTTTCAAAACACAGGTGTTTTTTTTGCTTCTTCGACACTTGCTTCCACACGCTGTTTGAGAAGAGATTCTATCTCATTTCTCACTTTGAGAATGAAAGTGGATTGTATTTTTTTTTTGTTTTTTTTTTATAAAAATTAAAAATTTAATACATGCTAATAAAACAATGCATAATAAACTTATGCATGGAACAAGAATAGTTGTTGTCCTCGGGTCCAAGCTTGCTTTATAGTGAAGTAGAAGTAGAAGGGACTTTGAAACAACGTATTATTTATCAACTAATTGTAAATTCTTCCAAATAGCCCTAACTTATTCCAAAACATTAAATGGGAGTTAAATGCACTCTTATTTTCATAATATTTTGTAATAAATTTATTACAAAGTTCTATATAATGTAATTATTTATATATTTTATTAAGATTGTGGAGTTTAAATATATTGTATGTATCTATTATCAATTTAGGTAAAGATGCTTATCTTTTAGAGGAGGGGCATCATTGTTATTATTTTCATTTGTCTTAGCTTTAAGAGAGGATTTCATTTGATCTTCACTTGTTAGGTAATTTAAAAGTGGTCATTGATTGGTTGAAAAAAGAAGGTAGTTTACAAGTGGGTACTCTGGAGGGGTGGAAAGTTAGAATTATGAAACTGGCAAAAAGTTTTCACAATATAGCTTTTCAACATATCTATAGAACTTTCAACATGGAGGCTGACTTCTTATCAAAGCGAGCTTTGGAGGTTAATGAAGGTTGTCCTCATCTTCAAAAATGGTCAAATGGAGCAGCGAGTCCAGAAAATAGGGAAAGCTTCTATTCTTCACAGTCTTTTGAGAGGACTGTGTTTCTCTGTTTTTTGTATTTTTGGTTTCTAGAGTCTAGTCCTATCTTTTGGAAGTAGCTATTTTTTGTTTTCTCCTTTTTTGGAATGTCAAAAATCTCATTAGAGAAGGACTGTAAGCACTTAGTTTTGGGCCCAAAGATTAGTCTTTTGTTGACTATCTCTTTTGGATGGTTTGGACAATACTTTCTCTGAAAAGCTTTTGAAGTTGTTTAAGTTATTGGGGATAATACTCTCTTGGAGAAGCTATGAAGATGTAAAAAAATTATATGTCTTTTAATATAATTGAGCGAATTTTTTTCCTTGGAAAAAGAGAGGATTATGATTGTGTCAATGATTGTTTTTTATTTAGGAGTTGATATTGGCTTTGTCATTATCATCAAGGCTTCACCTTGTTGACCAATATCTTATCATGTTTATTCATAAAGGGGGTTTTTAAATTGTGAAAAATAGAATTAATATATTGTAGGTATTGAGGGATATGTGGGACACATGGTGGTTTATAAGTATTGAGGGTATAAAAAGAGGTATCTATTAAAAATGAGGGTTTTTAAAATTGGAAAGATGTATTTAGAGGGGGTTTCAATAAAATGATTTTAGGAGGTATTTATCAATATCTAAAGAAATTAGAAGTATTCTTTAATATCCCAGGAAGGCACTGAGTCGTGAGTGGAGACCCTATGGTCATTATAAACCTACAAAACTTATAAAAAGCATGTCGAGCTAATTACATACAATCACCTCGCATGCCTTAAATATAAGTCTTTATATCTTGACTCATGGATAACTTGTGATTCAAGAAATCTAGCTACATAACACCAATACAATATTAATTTGAATTTAATTTACACTTAATTTGTGAACAAGACAAGCTACAACTCCAAAATATTAAAAGAAATAATTACTTAAGCATAATGTTAACTTTCCATAAATAAAACATAAAAATATTATATTTCATTTTCACTTAATGTGTAAATAAGACCAACTACAATTTCAAAATATTAGAAAAGTAGTTACTAAATCATAATGTTAACTTACCATGAATAAAACATAATGTTGACTTATAATGAATAAGAACTCACAAAATGAAAGAATGACACAACTTCTTAGCATCAAATAATTAAAAATTAAAAAACAACAATCAAAAATAGCAAAGAATCATCCACACTAATTCATTTTAGAATATTTACAATACCCTATAAACCATTAAAATATATATATATATATATATATATATATATATATATATATATATATATATATATATATATATATATATATATTTTAAAACAAGGATTAATGAAATATGTACCCTTCTTTATTACATGTTTGTAAACACTACATAATTCCAAAGAACTAAAATCAAGGCGAGAGAATAGTTGTTAGACATCTCTATTTCGATCTTTATTACATGTTTGTAAACACTACATAATTCCAAAGAACTAAAATCAAGGCAGAGAATAGTTGTTAGACATCTCTATTTCGACAACTAGTGAGACAACTACTGAAATGTAGTTAGACAATTACGAATGGAGAATGTTGTTGTGTAAACTATTTACTATTTAAAAATAAAATTGGATGATGAATTAAAGTTAAAACATTGTTAAAAAAAGTGTGTAATTTTTATAATATTAATAAGGTAGAAGATGAAAAACATTTTTTTCCAAATTTTTCTACTTATATAAATATTAAATTTCATTTTCAAATTATTTATAATAATATATTTTCATAACTTATTGATTCATAAATAACTTATTAACTCATAAAGATTAAAGAAAAAGACTATAATTTTTATTACATTAATAAAAGTAAAAGATGAAAGACACTTTCTTCTTAACAACTTTGCATACAAAGGTATAGATTTCGAGTTTAATTTCAAACCATTTATAATACCATAAATCTTTGTATTTTTTTTCAAAGATAGCAAAATTTATCATAACTCAATAATAATAATAATAATAATTTGTTTTAAGGTCAACTCAACTATTTGACTACTAAAGTCTATTTATGCATATATACCCTACCCCCACTCTACCTCATCCAGTAATCTGGAAAAATAAAACACATGCTCTTAACCATTAAACCCACTCAAATTGTTTTATTAAATTTTGTAATACTATACTATTATAAATTTTAAAAATTTATTAACTTATAAAAATTTTAAAGCCTTTTCTAAAAACTTATACAAACATGTTAAAACTTAGAAAATTTGATTTTTTTTTGGTGGTGTAAGGACAAAATAATGTACAAAACAGAAGACACTGAAATAATACTCGAAAAGAAAAAAGGAAAGGTCAAAATGAAAAAAATGAAGTACCCCCTTAAAAGGGGTCAAAAGAAAAAAAGCTTAATAACTAAGACTATTAATAATAGGCTTTCAAGATTGACTAAATTTGAAACCATCTTCCCAATTAAAATTATTGAAATATATCTCCATACTTCTTAAAATACAAAAATTTTAAAATAAAATTTTAAATAAATAAATCTTAATAATTAAAATTGCACATTTAAAAAATTATTAATTTTAACATTCATAAATAAAATTAATACAAGTAGTCCTCGAGGTGTAGGACAGTGGGTGACGGAGTGTGTTGTTAAGCCACTCCGTGTTGTTAAAGTCATCGGTTCGAAACCTGCGGGGACAAAAAATCCAACCATGTTAAGGGTTGGTGTGGCTCAGGCCGGGTGCGATCCCGAGTGATTTTGGCGGCTTAGATACGGCTTAGATGCCCCTAAGTCGCGGTTTCTCAAACCATAGATTAATCGCGTAGCCAATAGGTCCCGCACAAATTAACAAAAAAAAAAAAATACAAATAAAATAAATTTTAATAATTAAAATTTTACATTTAAAAAGCATTCATTTTAACATTCATAAATAAAATTAACACAAGTCAAAACATCCTCACCCAAATTTAAATTTGATTCATTTAAATAAAACTTCAATATTATATAGTTTTTATTTTAACATTCATAAATAAAATTAACACAAATCAAAACATCCTCACCTAAATTTAAATTTGATTCATTTAAATCAAACTTCAATATTATATAGTTTATTATATGTATTGTAAAATGTAAACTTAATCCATTTAAATTAAACTTCAATATGTATTTAACATTTTTTTAAATGTCTCATATAATAAATTAATACATTTAAATTAAACTTCAATATGTATTTAACATTTTTTTAAATGTTATTGACATATCTCATATAATAAATTAATAAATAGCATTTCTCATATATAATTATGTACTATGCATCGTATTTAAATTATTGCCATGGAAGTGGTTGTACACATTCTGTCATTTTATTTCTTCTCAATTCACTAATACTTAATTTAAGTGGTGACCATTTATAACTTATAACGGTATAAAAAATGATTTAACACAACTCAAAACATCCTCACCCAAATTTATTAAATTTGATTTATTTAAATAAAATTTAAATCATATATATTTTATGGTTAACTCATTTAAATTAAACTTCCATATATTATATGATGATGATAATTAATGTCCACTAAGATTGAATTGGTTTATCGGACCTTAAGAGGGTAAGTGATTACTTGTGATTCTTTAGAATTTTGTTTCTGTGCTCGAAAAGCATTAAGAGAAGCTTTCCAATATCACTATACTTTTGTTGAGTTAAGAGGTTAGGAAGGTTGGTAGTGTGATAAATATTTTGAAAATGAGATCTAATATGGGTATAGGCTGAACAATCTAAGAGAAAGTGCTTTTCATCTTCAACCTTCTTAGTGTCACAAAGGTGACACACTCTTTCATCCCATGGCGTTTTAGGAATTGACCAACGCCCAGTTTCACTATGGAGCTCATGAGAATTTGTTCTTATCTTAACAATACTTATTTTTTTCTTTACACTTGGAAAAACAGATAGATAATTTTGATCTTCTAGATTAGGGTTGATTACATCTTTATAATACCTTAATTTTCTTTTTCCCTCTAACTCTTTATCACACCACATTTTTTCCTTAAATTTTGATTTGACGTTTTTTTTTTAATAGTATATTTATTCTACAAAATGGTTTCTTCCATGATTTCCCAATAGTTTAGCCAAGACCGGGTGTCTTTATGCCATCCTCGCTTGAGTCGATGGTGGTTATGACTTGATTTTGAAGCAATTTTAGGTAGCATCTTGTCTTCCATGTTGTTTAAATTGTTCTTATACATTAGGTATCTAGTCATAGCCATGCTCTCAATAGGGGAGAGGCTTGTTTCTAAGAGCAGGATGGGATAGGGCGTATTTCCTTTAATTTTGAGATTATAGGTTATAAAATTCTTTTGTATTTGCTTTATCTTTCTCCAGGATTCACGAGAAATACTACAGCCCCAGACTTTACATCCATAAAGAATAACAGGTGTAACAAGAGTCTCAAAGAGGAGTTTCTTCTTATCCCAACTCCAAAGATCAGTTGATTTACAATTGTTTTCAAGTCCATAATAAGCTTTCCATCCCCCAATAATCATTTTCTCAATGTTATAATTCCAATTGAGCTTGTGGTGAATATCAATTCCAAGATATTTGTATGAAGTCACTTCCTCCAAGTTGTTGTTGTCATATACAAAGGTATCATAAAGGATCTTATTAGATTTAATAATCATGACCTTAGTCTTATCAGTATTA
>ML778962.1:82948-161120 GCA_009831015.1 Picea engelmannii
AGGAATGGTGTCCATGGCATTAGGGAACTCGTAAAGACTTTTAAGGTAGGAATTCCAGTCTGTTAAGGGAATCCTATTATTTTCTTTAGTATTGTGTTTTAGAATTTGGCTCCAGAACTTCTTAGGATCCAACTTGTATAGTTTTGAAAGTTTCTATTGCCTTTTATTGATACAGTAATTTTTTTTCCTTTTAATTAGGGCTTTGTACGTATTGATCTTATCTAGTTTTAAGGGCTCATTAGAAGCGTCCCTAATGGCTTTCCTAGCAATTTTACATTCTTTATCATACCAAGGGTTGGTTGTTCTATTATTCTTTTTATAGGACACCTCGAAAGAGAACTTGTTAATAGAAGTGGAAAGGGTAGTTGTAAAATTATGATAGAGTTCTTCAATGTTGTCCTTATAAGTTAGGAGATTTAATTTACTATTTAAATCCTTTAAGAAAATGTCAACTTTACTTTTGTCAAAGCGCAAATTCCTTTGATTATCATAATTCTCTTCAATAGTGCTCCTATGTATGGAAAATTTTAGAGTTAGGGTTAAAGGTTTATGATCAGTCATGGTCATTTAAAAGGTCCAAAGTTGTTATTTGGTTGGAAACGGAGATATTAGATATCACATAATCTACAACACTACTACCTAGCCCATGAATACATGTCATTTGGTTGGTGTTTGACCACTTCATTACTCCATTGCAAATTATTAGGTCTTGAGAGCTACAGAGCTTACCCAACTCAATACCAAACAAATTCTCAATTAGATCTTCAAAACTTCTTTTGTAGCTATTAGATAAAACAAGGTCCTCATCTAACCATATATTATATGTATTTTAAATTATAAAAAATAAATAAATTTGTCATAATAATTGAAAATATATAAATGATATAAACCTCTCATCACCTTGAATGTATCACCACATATATATCACTTTTGAAACTATTATTTAAAGGTTAACTCATTTACATTAAATTTCAATATATTATATGTATTTTAAATTATAAAAAATAAATAATCTTTTTAATGGTGATTGCAAATATATAGATGATGTGAACCTCTCATCGCCTTGAATATTTAACAACATATATATCACTTCCATTGAAACTATTAATGAGGATTGAAAAGGAAATTAAATATACAGAGGGTGTGAACCTCTCATCACCTTGAATATTTAACAACATATATATCACTTCCATTGAAGAGGGTGTGAACCTCTCATCACCTTGAATATTTAACAACATATATATCACTTCCATTGAAACTATTAATGGGAATTGAAAAGGATATTAAATAAAACATTTTTATGGTTAACTCATTTAAATTAAACTTCAATATATTATATGTATTTTAAATTATAAAAAATAAATATTTTTTTAGGGTGATTTCAAATATATAGATGATGTGAATCTCTCATCACCTTGAATATTTAACAACATATATATCACTTCCATTGAAACTGTTAATGAGGATTGAAAAGGATATTAAATAAAACATTCAAAAATGTTGTTGACATGTCTTATCTTTATAATAAATTAATAAATTATTTAGTAGCATTTTTAATATAATTATGGATGATATATTTTATTTAAATTATGGCATTGTTTAATTGTTTTACATTTTTTTATCAAAATTTGATGACATAAATTTGTATGAAATTACAATTTTATGTTCTTTAAATTGTATTTTTGAATGTAGAAATGGATTCAACGTGTTGAAAAACCCTAGAGCATTAAAATTATACAGAATTAACCACTCAAATCTGCATATCCAATCATTGTTGATCGGATTTCAAGCAAATATCACCGGAAAATATCCCCGAAAAAGGACAAAAACGTAGAATAGATAGTCTATGTGTTAAATTATTGTCATAGAAGTGGTTGTACACATTTTATCATTTTATTATTTTCAATTCATTTCATTGATACTTGATTTAAGTGGTGGCCATTCATAACTATATAAAAAATGGTTTAGGTATTAGTAATGTTTATGTCATGGTTGGTTTTTAGTGTGTTTTGGGGTTTTCTTATAGAGATCATAAGAAAAAGAAAGGATCGAATGAAACCTCCAATAAACCTTAAGACCTATGATAAATAGAGTAAACAACACTTGATAAAGAGTGCACAATTGCATTTGTGTTGATCCATATGTTTACTAGAGGAAGAGACAATAACATCATCATATAGAGATAATCGAGTACAAAGATCATGCCAAGATAATAAGAGGGCACAACCATATATGGTGTATGTAGGTTTAAACACTTTTACAGAGAGCAATATCTCACAATGATAAATTAAAAATGACACTTGAGTGTGTATTTATACACATTTCAAGAAATATGGCACTAGGTTCCCTGAGATGGGTTATGGGCCCACATAAGATTGAATAGGTCAGGATTAACAATAACCTAGTACCACAATAAATGAACATAAGTTGGCCTTAGCAACATACACTAATGATGTGATATGGGTCCATATTAGAGACATGTGAAGATTACACCATTCTCAACACCCCCCTTACGTTGAACATAGATCATACACAAGAATGATTAAACTCAAACGTGAGTGGGTTCACCAACCCCTTTTAAACCATCGATCTCCTTTTTCACACATCATTCCATAGGACTAATTGAAAACTCAATCCAAAGACTAATTGAAAATTTTGTAAGGAAGCATGGGAAAGAAATGTTTCACTTCCCAAAGGACATGTGCCAAGTCAAATCACCCATGCACCACTTTCCTTTTCCCCTCTTGTGGTATCATAGTTCCCTTGTTTCTTTTTAAGCAACCTTTTGGTGGATATTACATTATTATGTATTTCCTTTTATTCAGACTTTTACATACAGAGCATGCCATGGAAAACACAATAGCCACATTGTAATCTTGACTTGTTATCAAGACTCATATGTATTCACTAGTTGAACCTTGGTCTTGAGCTCCACACAAGGAATATTTACAATGTATTTACATTATGTACACATAGGGTCATTTAAATTGTCCCACATGGATAGCCTCCCATCACATAACCTCATTATTTGCAAATAATACATTGTTTATATATTATATTCCAGGGGTCCAAATTGGCATATTACAGAGAATCCCATGGAAGGAAGTTCTAATAATGAAGAATGCCTAATCTTTGAAAAAAACAAAGTCAATATTCTATGGATTTAGAAAAGAATTAAATCTCTTGATAAGTAACAACAATACTAAGGACCTTTCTTATAGGTTCCAAAAAAAATCTCACATGTATGAATAAGTGCACCCTTCATAAGAAGAATGAGGAAACATTCAAAGGAAAACTTCAATCAAATATTGATGGGAAAATTAATAAGAAAGTGTGAGAAATAAAGGTTGTACTTATAAAAGGATAGGTGTCAAGTCAAATCACCCATGTATCCCCTTTGTTCCTCCCCTCTTGTGGTAACATAGTCCCATTGTTACTTCTCAAGCAACATGTTTGATAGATATCAAATTATTATGTATTTTCTTTTATTTATGTTTTTACATACATAAGCACACCATAGAAACATTACAACCATATCATAATCCTAGCATGTTACCTAGAGTCATAAGCATTCACTAGTTGAGCCTTAGTCTTGAGCTTCGCCACTGGGAATATTTACAATGCATTTACATTATTTACACATGAGGTATTTTAACTCTATTGGGATCCTCCCTAGTGGTGTAACGAGGGCCAAAGGGCCCATTAGAGTAATAATAGTGGATTTCAATCAATATAATGTAGACTAGGTCCACTTTGCTTGTTATTATTAAATCAATCCCACTATGGTAGTTGGTATGGAATAAATATATTGTGGCTTCATTCAAGAAGACCCACTAGGTAATTATGAGGCTTTTATGACTAGGGTTCTCTTGATATCTATAAATAAGGATGGAGTCCTCTTTATGAATTATGTGGGGAAGAATATTGTATTTGGAGCTTAGCTCATTTAGAGGTTTCCCAACCTTAAGAGGCAAGTGAAAAAGAGTGGATTCCTTTCATAAAACGATCATTGTAAGTTTTTTCCCTAACTTAAGGGTTTTGATATTAATAAAGTGTGGAGCATTTCTAATATTGCATTTGAGATTAAATTTCTAGGGTTAAGGATCATAACAAGTGGTATTAGAGCTCTTTCATAGGTGTAGAAAGGAAGACATTTTTTTTCTATTTTGCAAATTTTCAAATGTAAAAAGAGGTTTGAAACACTCAAATCCATTAATGTAGTTTTTGATGCATAATTTGAAGAAATCGGTTGCAAATATGAGTTCCTCTCGAAAAAACACCCATTTCAAAAAAAAACATTCAAATCAGAGTTCAAGAAGTGGAAATATAGTTGATTTTAAATCGACTATTCTAGGAATTTTTTTCTATTACGATTGTGACTTTATTATAGGTATTGTAGATAATATAATTTTTTACATGTCTATATTGAAGCCTGACCAAACCCAGGTGAAATAGGATTTTAACAACTTGAATTTGACATATTATATGATATACTTCTGAGTCATATTGAGATAGTTATAACCATTTCAATTCGCCACCTCAAATCCCTAGCTTTCATACTCGTAGTGGATTATGAAATTTTACATGGATATATTACCCTCATAATTGAGGAATATCCAAGGTTCTATAAAGATAATGTCGAAGAAAAAATTATGTCGAAGAATTCCCCTATTATAATTATTCTTGAACTTTGTATGGAATATAAGGAGCATATCCAACAATGGTTACTCAGAGTAGAATAATTTTCACACCATAAAGTAGTTCATATAGAGCTACTCCATCTAGAGCACATCATACAAAAAAAATACATGAATCCTATGAAATAATCCAAAGGTTGGAACTTTGGAGACATATTAAAGAGGACTATACAAGAGATATATATGTTTGGTATGATTTAGAGGATGATTGTGATGACTAGTACATGGATAGTTGTCAATTATGAGAAGACTTGACTAATTTCACTTTCTATTCGAAGACTTTAATCGACCTTATGTAGAGAACGTCATTGAGGGAAATCAGGAACCTATTATGACTAACATTGCTCAACTTTCATTTTCTCTGGTGGTATTATTCTTTCTAGATACACAACAGATATTTTACAAGTATTTAGATGTTATTTTGGACATGGATCCTTCTCTTTATTTGGACCCACGTGATTCTTGTGGACATTTAGAACACAATACTCAACCATTCACTGAGCTCAAGATTCATCAATTAGGTGACAAAATGATCACTTGAATATGGGACCAAGGTTTATGGTGGTGCTTCTTAGACTACCTCAACATGATGGCTAACACTTGTACATGAGACCTTAGTTCCTTGGCCTACTTTAGCATTGCAATCAACACTCGTCCATGGGACTCCATTTATGGTTATAAGTCCTCACTACAATAATTGAGGGAATCACTTTTTTAAGGGGGGTGGAGTGTTGGGACCCTCCTTGGGGGTGTAATGGGGGGCTCAATGACCAACTATAGTAATACTAGTGGATTCCAATCAATTTAAGGTGGACTAGGTCCATTATTCTTGTTATTATTAAATAAGGCCCACTATGGTAATTGGTATGGAATAAATGTAATGTGGCCACATCAAATAAGGTCCACTAGGTAGTTAAGAGTTTGTTATTATTAGGGTTCTCTTGTTAGTTATACATAAGGATGGAGTACTCCTTATGAGTTATGTGTGGAAGAATATCATATTTAGAGCTTAGCGAGGTTTCCCAACCTTAAGAGGCAAGTGAACAAGAGTGTATTCCTTCAATTAAAGGATCATTGTAAGATGTTTCCCTACCTTAAGGATTTTGATATTAATAAGGTGTGGAGTATTTCTAATACCTCTCTTGTGATTCAATTTCTAGGGTTAAGGATCATAACAAGTGGTATCTGAGCTCTTAGAAAGGAAGAGTTTTTTTTTCATGTTTTGTAGGTTTTCAAAGGGAAAAATATGGTTGAGAGACTTATGGTTACTGTAGAATTATATTTATGAAGAAACCGATTGTAAATCTGATTTCCTATCGAAAAATACCCATTTACAAAGACATTCAAATTGGAGTCTGAGAAGTGGAGATATCATTGATTTAAAATAATCTATTATAGGGTTTCTTTTGTTATGACTGAGACTTTATTAGAAGTATTTTAGATCACATAAATTTTGTTAGGTTTCCCACATTGATGCCAGTCTACCAAATCTATATGAAATAGCATTTTAACAACTTCAATTTGACATATTATATGATAGACTTTTGAGTCATATTGAATTAGCTACAACCATTTCAATTCACTCCCTCAAAACCCTAGATCTCATTATTATAGTGAATTATGACATTTTACATGGATATATTATGATCTAGGTGGATATCGGTGGCCACCCACCTTTTCCAACTGGCTCAAAACAATTTTCTGGCAATTTTGGTAATTTACTATTTTTAGCAGTTTTTCACTTCTGGAGCCGTTTTGAGGCCCTAAACGATGTTTTTTGGAAAAGGGGGAGAAGTATGGAGTTTTATTATATATTTCCCCAAAAATTAATCTCATCTACGATACCTTTCCAATGGGCTATCATACGCCTAAAACGGAGATCGTATGCAAAAGTTACAACCCCAGGAAGTTGATGTACTAACTTACCCAAACGGGGCCCACATGACTTTTGGCGCTTCATCTCCTAGGGTTAGGTTTTTGGATTTCTATGGTTTTGGGCATTTCTGTTTATTGTAAAAAATGCCTTTAGAGCCTCATTGTAATCATCTTCTTGCGAATGAGCGTAGCCATCACATCTCTTCTCAGAGACAAGCTGTCGCCATTCCAGCAAGCTTGTTTCCGCTGCATTTTACAGTTTGAGCTTATTTCCTTATTGAATAGAAAACCAGTTTTACTGTATATCTATTATTTTGTGTTAAGAACCTATTAATAATTTGTATTCATTTCATTATGCTCATAAAATCTGGATCAGTGGTATCAGAGCGGTCTGCTCCTTGTCGTCTTAATGCATGTACCAAACGAGGTCCGAGTACAAAGAGTTGGGTCTCGAGCTTGTTTCTCTTGAGGAAAAAAGATCTCACATGCCCAAGCGACCTCTCATGTTAGGAGAAAATAAATATGATGGGACAGGAGATCCTTTTAAAATATTGATTGAGGAAGCCCTCACGCAACAAAGGAACGAGATGATGGATAGTTTCACGCAAATCCTTCGACGGCTACCAACAGGAGACGCATCTTCTTCGAGTGGAGGCGTCGCCCCCTTCAAGGTACCAATAAACTTCAATATTCCTATATTTTAAGGTCGGATAGATGCAAATGATGTAGACAAGTGGTAGAATCTACTAGAAGGGTATTTTTCTGTCCATAACTTTTCGAATAGAGAAAATATTACTTTTGCACTCCTCAAAGTTGTTCCCCATGTCAAAGATTGGTGGGAAACTTTCTGTGAGAAAAACGAAATAGAGAAACCCTCATTATTTACAATCACGGTCATCTGGGAATCCTTCAGGGATGCTATTAAGGAACAATACTATCTTATCAGAAGTTATGACAACTTGTATACCAAATGGACCACACTGCGGCAAGAAAGAGACCAAGCAGTGCCATATTTCACAAATATCTTCCATACCTTGCACATCAAGCTGGGTATCAAATATTCGGAGCGACATATGGTGCTCAAGTATCACGGTGTTCTGCATAGATACATCCAGACTGAAATGGAATTCCTGGACATCTCGTCCTTCGGCGCGGCCTACCGATATGCCGTCAAAATCAAGCAGAAGCTCAAACAAAAGATGCGACAATTTGGGCCTGGGAACCCCTAACAACAAAAGCCAGGAAAGGGAGGCCCCAACCCATAGAACAAAGGAAAGAGCAAAGATGGACAGTATCAGGAAAAACAGTCCAAACCGCAAGCAAAGAAGGACACCAAACAAAGAAAGATACCGAGAAGTGGTGCGACTTTCATAAGAACCCTTGGAATAACATTGTTGACTGTCACTCAAAGCAGTTGTTGGTGGCCGAAGTGAAAGCCTTTGAATTAGATGCGGGTTCTAACTCTAAGCCAGAACCAGAAAGGGGAAGACGGATCATTGACGCGGAACCCAATGCCACCGTTTCTACCACCAAGCTCCAGCTTGGTGAACCAGACGAGCCAGAAGAAGGAGAGTGCCTCTTCCATTCACAAATGTGGGTAAAAGGAACCCCGTTTCACTTCATCGTTGATAGCGGTAGCGAGAAGAACCTCATCTCAGTAGAGGCATTCAAGTGGTTGGCCTTGCCAAAAACGCCGCACCCACAACCCTACACCATTGGATGGCTCTGCCAAGGAAGCGATCTCTGTGTCAACCAACAGTGTCGACTGTCGTGCAGCATCAAGACCTTCAAATAAAAGGTATTGTGTGATGTTGCTCCTCTCAAAGTTTGTGATGTTCTTTTGGGCCAACCTTATTTATGGAAATGTCATGTTGTGTATGAGTCTATGCCTCGTGGTGTTATTATTACCTTGAACGGAAAATTGTACAGGATACCAGAGGCAGTCCCACCTAATGTTATTTCCTTGATCTTTGCTAAGAAATGCAGGAAGGTAATCTCTCAGATGGGCAAGTTTGTCTTCTTCGTGATTCACTCTTAGAATAAGCAAAAGATCACAACCACATACAGGGTCTCTGCGGTCGACCTCTCCACACAGCAGAAACAAGTAGATAATGTCGTGGAAGAATACTCAGATATCTTCTCCTCACCTATCGGGGTACCTCTACACTGTCAGGTCAAGCACCCCATTGATCTGAGCCCCAGTGCACCGCTGCCCAATGGGCCAGTCTATCGCCACTCTCTATTAGAGAATGAGGAGATCAAGCGACATATCCAAGAATTTCTCCACAAGTGGCACATCTGTCGGAGCTCATCACCTTGCGGGAGCCCAATCGTGTTGGTACAGAAGAAAGATGGAACCTGGCAACTCGGCATTGATTATCGAGCTCTGAATAAAATCACAGTCAAAAACTGGTACCTTATTCCCCGAATTGACGACCTCCTTGATCAACTCACAGGGGTCAAATACTTCAATAAGATTGATCTGAAGTCTGGCTACCACCAAGTCCCGATAGAACAGACAGATGTATGGAAGACCACCTTCGAGTCAAAGGAAGGCCTTTTTGAATGGTTGGTCATGCCCTTTATTTTGACAAATGCTCCATCCACTTTCATGAGGATGATGGACAATATCCTACAACCATTCACCAATAATTTTGTAGCGGTGTATCTAGATGGCATTCTCATTTACAGCAAGACTTGGGTCGAACACTTGCAACATATTCAGCAAGTTTTGCACACCCTGCGGCAACACAAGCTATACCCCGACTTGGAAAAATGCTCCTTCGGCATGGACAGGTTCCATTACCTGGGCTACATCATTGATCAGCATGGCATACATGTGGATCCAGCCAAGATCCAAGTCATCTATAACTGGCCAGCCCCAACCACACTCACTGAGATTCGGATCTTCTTAGGCCTTTCCACTTTCTACCGCAGGTTCGTGTTGGGATTCTCCCATATTGCATGGGCCCTCAGCCAAATAACTAGCGGTGGTGGTAAGGCGAACTTTGTGTGGGTTCGGTCCCAACTATAAGTGTTCGATGATTTGAAGTAGTGCTTGTGCTCAGCCCCAGTACTTTCACTACCAGACATGCAGAAACCCTTTGAGATCAAGACATATTCCTCAGACTATGTTGTGGGCGTCGTTCTCACTCAGCACGACCACCCTGTGGCCTATCATAGTGAGACATTATCAGATGATGTTTGTAAGTACCCTAATTACGACAAATAAATGTACTCCATTCTGAAAGCCTGCCGCCAGTGGAGACATTACATTCTTGGGAAGGAGACAGTCATCCACATTGATCATAAGCCACTGCAGTTCATGCAGACACAAGGAAAATTGCGGAATGACCGCCATCAAAAGTGGTCCACATACTTGCAACAATTCCACCTCAACATCAAGTATAAAACAGGAAGCACCAATTGTGTCGTTGATTTCCTCAGCAGACCGCCAGTCGCGTCACTCAGCACGGTGCTAGACTCTTGCGACCATGAGACCTCTAGATGGCCCCAACTCTATGAGACAGACCTGGAATTCGCCACCACCTACCAAATGTTGAGTGAAAACATAGTTGTCAATAATTTCCATCTTCAGGATGGGTTGTTGTGTCATCTGGGCCATATCTATGTGCCATCAAGCGAGCGAGAGAAGCTGATCTGGGAAACCCACTATAGTCGGGTGGCAGGACACTTCGGCATCGAAAAGACAGTGGAAATGCTACATAAACATTTCTACTGGTTGAAACTTCGACAGGAGGTCAGCAAGTATATCAAGTCTTGCATTGCCTGCGCTATTGCCAAACCGACCACTAAGAAACAGGGCATGTACACCCCTCTTCCTACTCCTGACAGGCCATGTGAATCCATCTCGATGGACTACATGTCTGGCCTCACATCCACCAAGTGGGGAAATGATTGTGTTTTGTGGTTATTGATCGCTTTTCTAAGATGGCGATTATGGTTGCCTACAAGAAGAACATCACAATAGAGGCCACTGCCAAGCTCTTCTTTGAACGAGTCTGGGTACATTTTGGAATCCCACAAACCATTGTCTCAGATCGGGACAGTCGATTTCTCAGCACATTCTAGTCGAACCTTTGGTCACTGCTGGACACTAAGCTCACCAAATCCATGGCCTTCCACCCCCAGACAGATGGCCAAACCGAGGTCATAAATCGAATGATTGTGCATATCCTTCGCATGTATAATTCAAAGCACCCTCGCACACGGGATGAGAGCCTTCCCTATGTCCATCATAGCTACAACCAAGCCTTGCATAGCTCAACCTGCCACAGCCACTTTTAGGTGGAGTTAGGATTCCAACCATTGGGTCCCATAGATGTTTCCCTTCCCCTTGCGGTCACCTCGACCGACTCATCTCCTGCTCCAACTAAAGATGACAAAGCCACCCGGTTCATTGAGTGGATCCATCACATCTGCCAACAGGTTCAGTATATCCTACAGAAGTCTAATGACAAGTACAAGGAGTACCATGATCAACATTGGCTACCACATAAGTTTCAGGTGAGAGACAAAGTTTAGTTGCACTTGCAGAAAGAACGCCTTACAGGACCCCATCGGAAGCTTCGCCCACTCTGTTATGGGTCGTACACCATCGCCAAGGTTGTGGGAGATAATTCTTTTGATCTCAACATTCATCCTTTCCTTGGCCTGCACCCAATGTTCAACGTGGATCTCCTTCGCCCTTATTTCCCACCATTATTGGACACCTCAGAAGTAGCAAAACAACTGACACCAATAGAGCTCAACCCCAACTGCATACAACAGGAATCCAGTGATCATATTGTGTGCACATATATCAAGGGCACTCGATAGAAAAGGATCCAGCTTTATCGAGTCGTCAAAGCAGGGTAGCTCCTGCACCAAGGCAAGTGGCTCACCCGGGGCCAAATTCAGCAGAAATTTCCTCATCTGATGGGGGAAATAAATGCAATAGAGACCATTTATTCCTAAGTAGGGAGGATTGATCCAGGTGGATATTGGTGTCCACCCATCTTTTCCAACTGGCTCAAAACATTTTTCTAGCAATTTTGGTAATTTACTATTTTTAGCAGTTTTTCACTTCCGGAATCATTTTGAGGCCCTAAACGATGTTTTTTTTGGTAAAAGGGGGAGAAATATTAACATTCCTTTTTAACTACCCCCAAAATGAATCTCCTCGACGATACCATTCGAACGGGCTATTATACACCTAAAACGGAGATCGTATGCAAAAGTTATGACCCAGGGAAGTTGATGTACTAACTTACCCAAACGAGGCCCACATAACTTTTGGCACTTCATCTCCTAGGGTTAGGTTTTTGGATGTCTAGGGTTTTTGGCATTCTTGTTTATTGTAAAAAATTCCTTTAGAGCCTCATTGTAATCATCTTCTTGCAAATGAGCACAGACGTCACATCTCTTCTCAGAGATAAGCCGCCACCATTCCAGCAAGCTTGTTTCCGCTACATTTTACAGTTTCAGCTTATTTCCTTATTGAAAGAAAACTAGTTTTATTGTATCTCTGTTATTTTGTGTTAAGAACCTATTAATAATCTGTAGTCATTTCATTCTACTCATAAAATCCGGATCATATTACCCCCATAATTAAGGAATAACCACGGTTCTATAAATACTATGTGGAAGATGCAAATTATATGGAATAAGTCCCTCTTATCAGTATTCTTAAACTTTGTATGAAATACAAAGAGCATATCCAACAATGGTTATTCAAAGTAGAATAATTTTCACACCTTGAAGTAGTTCATATAGAGCAACTCCATCTAGAGCACAAAATACAAAAAATACATGAAGCCTATGAAGCAATCCAGAGGTTGGAATTTTGGAGACATATTGAATAGGAGTATACGTAGAGACATGGATGTTTGGTATAAGGTTCCTTCTGAGTTGAGAGTTGTTGCAATAATGTTATACAAGAAAGTAATTGTTAAGTGTAGGAATAATGAGGGTTGGTCAGAATAAATTAATTGTAATACCATGATTAAGAAAGGTTGTGTTTTTTCCCCTAGCCTTTTTGGCATTTATATTGACAAATTAGAGGCATGTTAGGAAGAATCGGGTTGTGATCGCACTACATTGGCTAGAATAATCATCATCCTTATTTGTTACGATGATTATATCATTATTTTGTGAGGATCCCATGTGATCTTGATAAACAACTAAAAATTCTCAAATATTTATGTCTTATCTCTAGTATGTCAAAAAGCATTGATAAAACAAAGGTTATGATCATCAAATCCAAGAAAAGAATTATCTTAATTTTGCATATGACAATAACAACTTAGAGGAAGTTAATTTGTACAAGTATCTTGTTGTTGACCTTCATCACGAGCTCAATTGGTACTATAGTGTGAGAAAATATTAATAGAGGATGGAGAAACTATCTTGGTCTTGAGAATAACTATAAAGTAATAGATTTTTAGTCCCTGGAAAAAAAATAAAGTCCTCTTTCATATACTTGTTATTCAAGTTATTTTATATGGATGTGAAGATTAGGATTGTAGCCTTTCTAGAGAAACTTGGGAAAAAATGAGCAAATCCATTAGCATTTTATAATTTATAATTTTAAAATTAAAAGTAATACATCCTATCCAATCCTCCTCTTAGAACTTCAACTTACACCCATTGAGACTAAGGATATGACTAGGTATATCATGTACAAGAATAATATAATTAACATGGAGAATAAGAAGTTGATTATAATTTCTTTTCAAATTCTAGTAAAATCGACTCAAGAGACTTAAGTGATGGTGGAATACATATGTGGATTTTTGGTTAAATTATTAGATTATAGAGGTATATGTCACTCTACTAAATATTGTTACCATTAAATCATAATCACAACTAAATTTAGAGAGAAATTGTGGTGCAATGAAGAAATAGAGAATCGTAGAAAATTAATGTACTATAAAAAGATCATTAACCCCAAGTTAGAAGATCAAAAGTATATTTCTATTGTAACCAACATAAATAATAACATTAACATTGCTAAAATAAGAATGAATTGTCACAAGTACTCTATAGTGTAATTGTGTTAAGCTCTATACAAAGCCCCATGATATGTATAAAACCCCTTATTGTGCCCTAGATATTGAATTCTTACATTTCTAGTAGGTCGGCTAGAACCCTTCTTTGCACCCTTTCATTATAATTGTAACCCTTTGTCTCTTATATATATATATATATATATATCAAGGAGATCTAGTATTAGGACCATCTTATCTCATCCCATATTGTGTTCTTAAGTTTATATATTGTAAAGGAGGTTTCCCTCTCGAAGTGGAGTGAATTTTATTGGTTTCTTATCAATTTTAAGGCATTGGGTCATAACATTTGGTATCATAGCTCAAGGTCTTGGGGTTTCGCTGTTGTATCTGAGACACCTTGGAATTTTTGCTATAAATTTTTTTATATGATGTTTCAGAAGAAACCCCTTGGAGGATATTTAGTAGTTAAATCAAGGTACGTGGGGTTCAAATTTTAGCCTCTGATTCTTTGTATTTTCGGAGATATAGCCTTCTTAAGATAGGGTTTTGGAATCATATTGAATTTAGTCATCGCAGAATTTTCGCTATACAATTGTTTATGTGACGTTTCAGACACTAAAACCTAGAGGATATTCATAGAAATTATCAAGGTATCTATGATAAAAATTTAAGCTTTTGTGTCATCCTACTTTTGTAGATACACCTTGCGTAAGATAGGGTACCTGACTAGTCATATTAACTAGTCTCAAATAGGTGTTACGGGTAAAACAATGATATCTTCTTCAGTGAGTATCCAAATTAAGTGAGACTAGTTGCATTGGACAGTGTACAGTATTTAGTATTTCAAGTGTAAGTTTCAGAATCAAATATCATATATTGTGCACTTGGCACGCTTTACAAGTACGCTCTCCTGGAAGGGACAAAAATCAGCAAGGTGTGGGGAAGTTACCATAACTTCCACTCGACACATCCAATTTTGATCAGACATGTGGCATTGCAGAGAGGACATATCATAGAACTATAGAATAAAATTTCAGACCCATAAGGGACAAAATTTTAGAGATACACCAGAGAAAGGTCAGTCAAGAGGACAAACTCCAAATTAAGGTTTTTAAAGGTACGTAACTTACAATTGGCATAATTATTTTTGGAATATTTGTTCCGGGTGATTTGAAATTTGTGATAAATATAGAATAGAGGAGTATTATTATTATTACTCCATATGGGTCCCAAAAACGTGAAAACACCTATTAAACCTCCAGAAGTCTCATCTATGACTCAAGAAGAAAATGAGGACATACATAACAGATTGTCCAAATTAGAGGAACAAATTAAGAATGCGAGTGAAAAGTCTAATAATTGGGTAAAGTCACAAAGACAAATTCAAGTAATGGAAGGGAAGATGAATGGCATGGAAAAAAATATGGAGGGTATGAAAAACAAGATGGATGATATGGAAAATAAGATCGAAGAAAATAAGAATGACATAAAAAGAGAAATACAAAATTCCATGAAGGAAATGCAAAATATGTCTTCTCTGATATCTCAAGCTATAGATGGGAGATTCCCTAAAGGAGACATCAAAATGTAATGGACTCATGAAAATAAAGGTAGTACTCATGTTGAAAAAACTACCAATAATAATCCATTTAGGGAATCTAACTCTAATTGTGGAGTTAATTCTAGTGGGGGTCCTAAATTCAACTTTATCAAAATTGAATTAAAGAAGTTTGATGGTACAGAGATATTTACTTGGGTGAACCAAATAGAGAAATATTTTGAACTACATAATATTATGGATGATAAGAAAAGGATTCACATAGCAACCTTGAACTTTGAGATAAAACCATATCAATGGTATAAATGGATAGTGAAAAGCCAGTCCCCTTTATATCACTACACTTGGGTTTTATTTACAAGAGACTTAGAAGAACAATATGGGAAAGTTTGGGAACAAGACTACTTCAATCAATTGACAAGAATCAAGCAGTTAGGTGATATTGAAGAATATAATTCAGAATTCATGGTACTTGCCACAAGGGTGGATATCCTAAGTGATGAACACTTGCTGGAAGCTTACATGGGTGGATTAAAAGAAAACATTAAACATGAACTTTTCTTAAGACAACCTACAAGTATTATGGAAGCTATGCAAAATGCTCGTCATATTCATTCCAAAAAAAGGCTACACACAAGTATAGCATTGGAGGAAAATATCATTTTGGGGTTCATAAGACAACCATATCTCAACCAACAAGGTTGACACCTCAGCAAATGGATGAAAGAAGAGAAAAAGGACTATGTTTCAATTGTGACAGCAAGTATAGTAAAGGGCATAAATGTGGTGAGAAGAAATTATTCTACATAGACTGTGAAGAGGAAGAAGATAGTTTACCTAAACCAACAAGGTTGACACCTCAACAAATGGATGAAAGAAGAGAAAAAGGATTATGTTTCAATTGTGACAGAAAGTACAGTAAGGGGCATAAATGTGGTGAAAATAAATTATTATACATAGACTGTGAAGAGGAAGAAGATCAAGAATTGGAACCATCACAAGACCCAAATCTAGAAGAGACTACCCCCACAATATCTTGTCATGCTTTGGCCAGCAATGTTACTCCACAAACACTCAAGATACAAGGATACATCAAAAAGAAAAAGGTAACAATATTGATTGATTCAGGTAGCACCCATAATTTAATCAATTACAAATTAGCAAAAGATCTCAATTGTTTTGTATATCCTGCACCAGAGTTTCAAGTAATGATTGCAAATGGAGGTACCATAAATTGTTCAGGGAAATGCCATAGTATTAAGCTCAAGGAAATTGAGCTTAGAGGTATCCAATGGAAACCCTATAAAGTGATAAGCTCTAATAGTATGGAAAAATTAATCAAAAAAGGACACCAGGGTGTAATTTCACAATTGTGCTCACTTGATG
The DNA here is from genome assembly GCA_009831015.1 of Picea engelmannii. NCBI lineage: Eukaryota > Viridiplantae > Streptophyta > Pinopsida > Pinales > Pinaceae > Picea > Picea engelmannii. The sequence continues at coordinate 99,475 of ML778962.1, forward strand.
TTCAAACATCTATAGCCCTGGCTCCACCAGATCTTCAAATAATTATCAACAATCATTTCAAGGTATTTGGTGAAATGCCTAAGGGTCTAGAACCTACTCGAGACCATGACCATTCTATTCATTTTCATCCAGGAAGTGTACCACTTAACATTAGGCCTTACAGGTATCTATATGCACAGAAAAGTGAGATTGAACGCATGATCCAGGAAATGTTAGAGGTTGGCATCATTCAACATAGCCAAAGTTATTTCTCTTCACCAGTGGTGTTGGTTACAAAAAAGGATGGCTCATGGAATATGTGTCCAGATTATAGACAGCTCAATAAAATTACCATCAATGATAAGTTTCATATCCCTGTCATTGATGATTTATCAGATGAATTACATGGAGAAAAAGTATTTACTAATTCGGATCTTCGTTCGTTATATCATCAAATTAGAATGAGACGGAAAGACATTCCCAAGATGGCTTTTAGAACACATGAAGGCCATTATGAACTTTTGGTTATGTCATTTGGACTGACTAATGCACCCTCAACATTTCAAAGCTTGATGAATTCCATTTTCAAGCCCGCCCTTAGAAAATTTGTGTTAGTATTTTTTGATGACATATTAATCTAAAACAAATCTTGGGAAGAGCATGTACAACAAGTTAACAGAGTATTACAACTATTGGAAGAGCAAAAACTTTATGCAAATCCTTCCAAGTGTGCCTTTGGGCTCAAGAAATCAAATATTTGGGTCATATTGTATCTCATGAAGGTGTAAAAGTGGACCCTAACAAAATTAAAGCTATAAGGGAATGGCCAATTCCCAAAACCTTGAAGAAAATTAGAGGATTCTTCGGATTGATAGGCTATTACCACAAGTTTTTCAAAAACTGTGGTCAAATAGTAGCACCTCTAACAACATTATTAAAAAAGGAAGCATTTTCTTGGACAGAAGAACCAACAAAAGATTTTGAAAAACTTAAGGAGGCTATGTGTACAACCCCCGTCTTGACCACACCTGACTTCACAAAAACATTTATTGTGGAGTGTGATGCCTCAAGCCATGGAATTGGTCCAGTTTTAATGCAGGAAGGAAGGCCCCTTGCCTTTGAAAGTAGACAACTTAAAGGAAAACACTTAGTCAAACCCATTTATGAAAAAGAAATGTTGGCCATAGTACATGCAGTTCATAACCGGCGCCCCTACCTAATAGGGAGACACTTCAAGGTAAAAACAGATCCTGACAGTTTGAAGTACTTTTTGGAGCAACGATTATCTTCAGAAGAGCAAAAAAAATGGGTTACAAAGATGTTGGGTTATGACTTTGAAATTATATACCAAAAAGGAAAACATAATGTTGTAGCAGATGCCCTTTTCAGGAAAGAAGAAGAAACAAAAGGTTCAATATGTGTTATTTATATGTTGTAATCGGATTGGGTGGAAGAAGCAAGGACAGAATGGAATCAAGATCAAGAGGTATGTAAGATCATTCAAAAACTACATGAAGACCCCTGTTCGGTAGAAAATTTTATATGGAAGAATGATTTGTTATGGTATCATGATCGCCTATACTTATGTAAGAATTCCCAACTCAAACAGAAAATCCTTCTGGAATTGCACACTTCTCCTATAGGGGGACATTCAGGATTCTTGAAAACATACCATAGGGAAAGAAGGATTTTTTTTGGGAAGGTCTGATGTTCAAAGGTTTGTGTCGAAATGTCTGATCTACCAACAGAATAAGGGAGAGACAATCAACACTCCAGGTCTCCTACAACCATTAGCTATACCAAGCCAATGTTGGGAAGAAGTTTCCATGGATTTTATTACAAGTTTACCAAAATCAAAAGGGAAGACCAGCATCATGGTAGTAGTGGATCGACTAACAAAGTATGCCCATTTTTTCTCTCTTTCTCATCCTTTTAAAGCAAGCACAGTAGCAAAAACATTCATGGAAACAGTTCAAAAACTACAAGGAGTCCCCAAGATTATTGTAAGTGACAAAGACCCGATTTTCACAGGAAATGTTTGGACTAAATTATTTTCTTGTTTTGGTACTCAATTGGCTCATAGTTCATCTTACCACCCTCAATCTGATGGGCAAACTAAGATTGTGAATAAATGTCTAGAAGGATATATTTGTTTCTTTACATATGATAAGCAAACACAATGGGTCAAATGGTTTCCCTTAGCGGAATGGTGGTACAACACATCCTTCCATACTTCATCAAAAATGTCCCCATTTCTGGCACTTTATGGATATAACCCTCCATCCATGACATCACCCTTGAAATGGAATACAAAGGTTCAAGCAGTGGAGGACCACATAGGGAACCAACAAGAGGTCCTAAAATTGTTGAAGGACAACTTGGTTATGGCACAAAATAGGATGAAACAACAAGCAGATCAACATCGCAAAGAAAGGGAATTTGAGGTGGGGGATTGGGTATTTCTAAGGCTACAACCATACAAACAAATGTCCCTCAAGAAACAAAAGAATGTCAATAAACTAGAACCCAAATATTATGGCCCCTATAAGGTTTTGCATAGGATTGGAAGTATGGCTTACAAATTGGAGTTGCCTCCATCTTCACATGTACATCCAGTATTCCATGTTTTTTACTTAAAGAAGGTTATCAGCAACAAGATCTCAGTCCAAACAATTTTACCAGAGCTCAATGAAGAATGGAAAATCACACTAGAGCCAAAAACAATCCTTGAAACTAGAATTAAGCAGTTGAGAAATCGAGCAATTACAGAGTACCTCGTCAAATGGAAGAACCTACTAGTGGAAGAGGCAACATGGGAAGATGAGTTCTTCATGCAGAAGCATCTGTCGTTAGACAAGTGTTGAGGACAACACTTGTTTGAAGGGGATGGGCATGTTAATCCCTAGACAAATCCCCATGATATGTATAAAACCCCTTATTGTTCCCTAGATATTGAATTATTACATTTCTAGTAGGTTGGCTAGAACCCTTCTTTGTCATAACCCTTTGTCTCCTATATATATATATATATATATATAGCAAGGAGATCTATTATTAGTATCATCTTATCTCATCTCATATTGTGTTATGAAGTTTATATATTGTAAAGGAGGTTTCCCCCTCGAAGTGGAGTGAATTTTATTGATTTCTTATCAATTTTAAGGTGTTGGGTCATAAAAAATTGGATGATGGAAAAGACCAGAAACACTGTGGGAAGAAACAATACATAATATATCCACTCATAATTTGTAATGTCCCTAATCCGAACCCTTTGTAATTGAACATATAGGTTGGTGAGTTGTTGGTACCAATTGTAAGTGTAAATGTACATATAGGCTGGTGAGTTGTTGGTACTAGTTTTGGTGTTGCGTGCACCTAGGTAGTGTGCAAAGAATTGTTATCAAATACATGGTGCGCAGATTTCATAGTGTTGCGTGCACCTAGGTAAGTGCGCACATTTCACAGTGTTGTGTGTGTGCACTTGGGTAAGTGCGCAGAAATGGCATGGGAGTGCACGTAGAGCTGATTTGTGTGTGTGTGTGTGTGTGTGTGTGTGAATTGAGGCCAGAGAGTCTGTATGATTATGAGGCTGGTGAGTCGGGATGCAGATAGGCTAGTGCACCTATCCATGTAAATGTAATCACAGATATTAATATAATGTTACATCGTTGTATGCATACAAACTTAGAGGAAAAAGAGAAGGGGGGATAACTCCACCAGAAAAGGGAAAAGGGGGGCGAGACTTAAGTCTTTGGGAATATTTTATAATATTTATGGAAAAGTGTAAGTTTATGGATGATTATTTTATCCTAATTTATCTAGGTTAGGGAATGAGTCACCAAGTGGCTAAAGCTACTTCTGAAGGTTACAAGTGTCGAGTTGAAGGCATGCAATATATTGTTGGACTTAGTGTAATTCAAGGGATTATCATTCATTTGGGGATTCATTCATTATTAACTCTTGTGTCCAGAAAGGGTCGGTTCCGAGAGAGGACGACTATTACCTTATTTGCACAGAGAATATGGTAAGGGATTTATGTATTGTAATCATAGTTTTACTATCAAAGATGCAGGTTGTAAGACCCGTGAGAAGTCTCTCTCTGAGTGAGATATTTGTTGTTGAAGAAGCGGGTTGTTAATCCCGTGAGCATACTCTCTAGGTGAGAGTATTGTTGAGAATTGTTCCCTGGTGCATTGGAAATTAGTTGAAGGTCTTGGAGACTTCTTGTTCATCATGTTGTTGGTAACCTTGGAAGGGAAGTGGGGCAGTCGAAGGACTGTTGAGTAGATAAGGGGCACACTTCCTTGGGTGTGACATGTGCATGGGGAATGAGAGATTGTAGGCTAGTTGTAGCAGTAGGCACCTTGGACTGAGAATTGTTTTGAGAATTAGACCTTAGCCCATCACTAGGAACATTTTTCCCTAGTGGAGTTAAGCCCCAACTCAGCAGTGACCTGTTGCTGAAAGTATATTAGCAACAAATTGTATGGTTGGGAGGAACGTCTAAGTTCTGCATGCAGTTGGTGACTTTCATAAAAGATAAGTGTTCTTTATGTTCTTGTCTCATTTAATTTGTGCTTAATTATATATGTGTGTTATGGTTTAACTCTTGTATGTTGTTACTTATAAGTAATTGTTGTTATCTTGTTTAATACTACTTGCACAAGTAAGTATGGTGTTGATAGCCGGTAATTGTAATCATGCATGAGGATGACAGTTGATGACATTATTTCCTATTAAGTTAACCTTTGGTATTGGTCATAAGTCTCTGAGGAAAGGTTTGAATGGTCGTGTGTGCATGAAAGTAGCCTATGTGCACAAGAGGCTGGAACTCATTAGTGTGTGTAGAGAGACAGATCCCGGGCACAAGGAAATTAGAGTTGACATGTGACGCGAGGATGGTTGTGCGCACAGTAGTGTTGTGTGATCAGTGTGTTTGTACGCAATTGTTTTGAGTTACTTCCACTGCTGAAAGTTGTGTTAAAAGAAGATATTTAGTGTGGCGTGACTCAACCAGAGGTTGAGTGTGTTACTTCCAGTGATACTGCACAGACTAGGGTTTAGTATAGAATCTACACAGTGGAGTTTTGGAGCAGCATTTTTCAGTAGTATGCTGGGTGATGTTACAGATTGGTATCAGAGCAATGTCAGAGCATTTTTGGAGTAACATATCCTAGCCTGGGTGGATAGGGATGTTACATTATGGTATCAAAGTTATGGGTTCAGCATTGTATTTGTATGGGCCAGAGGTCAACAAGAAGCATTAGAGCTCCAGTTTCAACATTGAGCCTACATGAGCTAAGTTCTACTTAAGGAAAAAATTTAGACTGTAAAGTGACCAAATTTGGAATTCTTGTGTGTCCTTGGTGTGCATTAAGTAAGAATGCATAGATGTGTGCGTTAAATTCATGATATTGCAAAGTGTGGCACTAGAACTGCGCAGTAAACAATGGTGCATGGGTGTGTGCACTAAAGTTTTTGGGATGCACGAAACAAATTTGTGGTGCATGTGCATTACTAATACGCATTGTTCAAGTTAAAAATTCACATCGCACATTGGTGTGTGTTGAATACCAGTGCACGCATGGGCTTTAGAAGAAAGGATTATGACAAGATGGTGTAGATTTTTCATGAAGTTGTCTCATGAATTCACCTAAAAAATCTTGTTGTCTGCACATTTTGCAGAATTATCAATTATTAGAACAAGACAAAATTAGTGCAAAAGGTCAAAACCATGGAAGATGCATAGAGAATTTACAATATTGATGATGAATTTAGGGATTTGTATGTCGGTTTTGGTGTTAATGGTACAAAATCCAAGGAGGAGAGCATGAACTTGGTAGAAACCATAAATGGATTACAAAAAGATGTCCAGAGCTATAAGGATGATAATGAGAGGCTTATGAGAGCCAAGGAGCAGCAAGAGAACTTCAATGTCAAATCGATGCAGAGCCTAGATAGAATAGAAAATAAAATGGATAAGGAGAAAGAGTCGAGTAGGTCAATAAGTCGCATTTCTCATGATGAGAAAATAAGAGAAGCAATAAGTGTTGATATGCATCGACCTCACTCGCCAAAGCATTATTTTAGGAAAGCACGTAGTAGTTCGAGTCCATCTCCTTTCAGAAATCATAAGAGAAGGACTGGGGTGGACGAGCTACAGGGAGAAATGAAAAATATCAAGCCTCCTACCTTTGACGGTGAGAACAAGAAGGATGAAGATGTAGAGACTTGGTTGTTAGGTATGAGGAAGTACTTCCAGTGGCATACTTATTCTACGCAAGTAGAAGGAAGAATTGTTATCTATCATTTAAAAGGAAAGGCATCAATGTGGTGGGATCAGTTTTTGCAAGTGAAACACATTAATGAGAAGAAGGTTACTTGGAGGTAGTTCAAGAGGTATTTTCAAAAGAAATACTTAACCAAGTGGTACTATGACAAGAAAATGAAGGAGTTCTTTGAACTCAAGCTTGGGAGAATTACTATAGATGAGTATGAAAGAAAAATCTTAGAGGTGTTGAAGTATGTTGCATTCATCAAGGATGATCAAGTTAAAATTCATAGGTACTTGAGTGGGTTGTCGTCATTTATCAGTGACAAGATACAATATGATGATCCCAAGACATTGGAGGAAACTATAAGGTGTGCTAAGTGTCTTTATGATCAACAAAGGGGAAGACCGAATTTCCAAAAGGCTTGGGAAGATAAGATGAAAAGCAAGGAGGATCAGAGGAAGAAGGGGGGTAAGCCATTGTTTTTCATAAATATTGTGCAAGGACATCCAACTCTCAAGGATCTCAAAATGTCAGAGACAGTGGGGCAAAAGTCTTGGAAACAATCTATTCAATGTTGAAATTGTGGTGGAGAACATATGTGGAGAGATTATCCTCAAAGAGGTGGTAAAGAAAGGATTACACACAGTGTAAAACAAGGTGCGATAGTTGAATATATGGGCAGAAATATGCCAAGGATTTATGTAGCGTTGGATAACAAGCAGGTTGAGTTTCAATCACACGTGATCAAGGGGTAAGGTAATATTAATGATCAACCCATTGCTATTTTAATTGACTCGGGATCTAATCATAGAAATCTAGATCCTAAGATGGTGGAAATATTCCAATTGACGAGAAGCAAGCTTGGAAAACCTTGGTTGGTGTAGTTAGATACAGGAGAAAAAAATAAAAATTAGTGAGATGGTCAAGGCATGTACAATGGAGATGAATGGACTATGCACAAAAGATGATTTGAATATTATACCTTTGGGTTCGTATGATTGCCTCTTCGGTATGGATTGGTTGGACCAACATCATGTTGTTCTAGACTATTATAATAAGAACATTACTTGCTTGGATGAGCAAGGAAATTTGAGAACAGTTCAAGGCATTCCAAGAGCTGTGACTATCAGAGAGGTTTCAGCCTTGCAATTGAAGAAAAACTACAGGAAAGGATGTCAAGTATTTGCAGCGCACATGGAAGAGGAACCTAAGGATAAAGTGCCAAGTGCTGAAGACTGCGCAGTACTAAAAGAGTTTGAGGATGTCTTTAAAGAGATATTGGGATTTCCTCAAAAAAGAGATATTTCTTTCTCTATAAATCTGATTTTGCGAGAAGCACACGTATCCAAGGCTCCTTATAGGATGAGTACACCATAATTGAAGGAGTTGTAGATGCAACTTGAAGAGCTTATGAAGAAAGGGTATATACACCCAAGTGTGTCACCTTGGGGTTCCCTAGTATTGTTCGTGAAGAAGAAGGATGGTATGTTAAGACTTTGTATAGACTTCAGGAAGTTGAACAAGGAAACAATAAAGAACAAGTATCCTTTACCAAGGATAGATGACCTCTTTGATCAGTTGTGGGGCACGTAGATATTTTCAAAGATTGATCTCAGATGTGGATATCACCAAGTGAGGATTAAGGAGGAGGACATCAATAAGATGAACTTTAGAACAAGGTATGGTCATTATGAGTTTACAGTGGTGCCATTTGGGTTATCAAATGCATCAGTTGTCTTCATGTGTTTGATGAATGGAGTTTTCATAAGTTATTTAGATAATTTTTTCATTGTATTCCTAGATGACATACTTATTTACTCAAAGTTTGGAGAGGAGCACGAGCAACACTTGAGGATGGTGTTGCAGGTATTGAGGGAGCATCAAATTTATGCAAAGTTGAGAAAGTGCTCATTTTATCGGCAACAAATTCATTATTTGGGTCATATTATTTCCAAGGAAGGAATAGTTGTAGATCCAAAAAAAATAAAAGCCATTGAGGAATGACCAACACCAAGAAATGTCGCAGAGCTGAGATCCTTCATGGGATTGGCAGGGTATTATAGAATTTGTATTAAAGGATTATCAAAAATTATGCATCCAATTACATCTTTGCAAAAGAAAGGTGCACGATTTGAATGGACTATGGATTGTGCAAGAAGTTTTCAGCACTTAAAAAGTTTGTTGACAAGTGTGCCAATTTTGATAATTGTTGATCATGATGCATACTTCGTTGTGTGCATAGATGCATGCAAGTAAGGACTCAGTGGAGTCCTGAGTCAGAATGGACATGTGGTGTGCTATGAATCAAGAAAGTTAAAAAAGCATGAAAGGCTCTATGCTACTCATGACTTGGAATTGGTAGCCATAGTGCATGCTTTTAAGATGTGGCGACATTATCTTATGGGTAAAAGATTTGAGTTGAGAATAGACCATAGTGGTTTGAAGTATATGTTTATACAACCAAGTTTAAATTCCAGACAAAGCAAGTGGTTAGATTTCATAAATGAGTATGACTTTGACATAAATCATATCAGAGGAAAAGAGAACAAGGCGGTTGATACACTCAGCAGGAGGGTGCATGAGATGCATACTACAACCATTAGCATGTACAAATCTGATTTGTGTGGAAAAATTTTAGAAGTTTCCAAATCATATCAATGTTATGTGGACATAAAGGTAAACTTACAGCAAGGTACGTTGCAACATAAATTTGAAGGTTATAAGTTGAAAGAGGATGGGATCCTCATGTATATGCGCAAAGTCTATGTGCCAAATGATCAGGAGTTGAAGGGCTTGATATTGTTATAAATGCATAAGGTTCCTTATGTGGGACATCCAGGTTAACAAAAGACAATTGCTGCAGTCAAGAAGCAATACTATTGGCCAAGTATGAAAAAGGAAGTTGTTGATTTTATTGTTAGATGCTTTAAATGTCAAAATGTCAAGGATGAGCACAGACATCGAGTTGGTTTGCTACATCCTTTTCCCATTTCCAAGTTGAAGTGGGAAGTTGTGATCATGGATTTTATAACTAAGCTACCTAGTATTTCTAAGCAACATGATTCTATTATGGTGGTGGTGGACAAGCTTACTAAAACTTCCCATTTTATTCTAGTGAAGTCAGTGCACAAGGAAGCCGAAATTGTTGAGATATACATGCGAGAAATTGCCAAGCTGGATGATGTACCTAAGACAATTGTGTCTGACAAAGATTGCAAGTTCACCTCGAACTTTTGGAAAGGGTCATTCAAAGGATTTGGGACAAATCTGAAATTTATCACAACATATCACCCTGAGACAGATGGCCAAACAAAAAGAGTAAATCGGGTGATTGAAGATATGTTGAGGATGTATGTGATGGATAAACCATCAAAATGGGAAGACTACCTTCATTTGGTAGAGTTTCCTTACAACAATGGGTATCAAGCATCTTTAAAGATAAGCCCATTTGAAGCACTTTATGGTAGAAAGTGCAACACGCCAGTGAGTTGGGACAACCCAGCAGACCGTGTAGTAGTTGGGCCATAGTTTCTCTGGGAAATGGAGGAGCAAATCGTAAAGATCATGCAAAATATAAAGGTTGCCCAAGACAGGAAAAAAAGTTGTGTAAATAAAAGCAGAACCCATAGAGAGTTTAAAGTGGGCGACCACTTGTTTTTGAAAGTGAAATCCAGGCACAGTTCCTTGAAGTTGGGAAAGTGTTCTAAGTTAGCAACACGCTACTGTGGGCCATTTGAAATCCTAGAGAGGATTGGTCTTATTGCATATATGCTTACATTGTCTGCATCCTTGTGTATTCATAATGTTTTCCATGTTTCATTGCTTAAAAAGAACGTACCTGATGCTAATCATATTATTGATTGGAATGTGATTCAGGTGGATCCAGAAGGCGATTTCCAAGTGTGACCGATTTTCATATTGGATCGGAAAATAAAACAACTCCAGAATCGAGTCATGGAGCTAGTAAAGGTCCAATGGACCTGGTATGGTCCTGAAGATGCAACTTACGAGCATGAGGATGATATGTGGGTAGAGTATCCACATATTTTTTAATATTTTTGAAATTTTCTATGTACATGAGTATATGATGCAATGAGGACAATGCATAAATAAGGGGGAGGGGAATGTAATGTCCTTGATCTGAACCCTTTGTAATTGAACATATAGGATGGTGATTCGTTGGTACCAATTGTAAGTGTCAATGTACATATAGGATGGTGAGTCATTGGCACTAAGTTTTGGTGTTGTGTGCACCTAAGTAGTGTGTGGAGAATTGTTATCAAAGATAGGATGTGCACGTTTCATAGTGTTGCACACACCTTGATAAGTGCGCACATTTCACAGTGTTGCACGCACTTGAGTAAGTGCACGGAAATGACCTAGGAGTGTGCGCAGAGATGATTTATATATACATGTGTTGGGGGGAGGGGGGGGCGGTTGTATATGTATTGAGGTCGGAGAGATTGTGTGATTACGAGGTTGGTGAGATGAGACACAGATAGGCTAGTGTGCCTATCCATGTAAATATATTCACATTTATTAATATAATATTACATCACTACATGTAGACAGACTTAGACAAAAAGATATGGGGGGATAACTCCACCGGAAAAGGGAAAAGGGGGGCGAGACTTAAGTCTTAGGGAATATTTTATAATATTTCCAGAAAAGTGTAAATTTATGGATAATTATTTTATCCTAAGTTCCCAAGTGTAGGGAATGAGTCACCAAGTGGATAAAACTACTTCTGATGGTGGCACATGTTGAGTTGAAGACATGCAATATATTGTTGGCCTTAGTGTAATTCGGGATATTATCATTCATTCGAGGATTCATTCATTATTAACTCTCTTGTGTAGAAGGGGGTCAGTTCCAGGAGAGGACGGTTATTACCTTATCTGCACAGAGAAGCTTGTAAGGGATTTATGTACTGTAATCATAGTTTTACTGTCAAAGAGGCGGGTTGTCATGCTCGTGAGCAGTCTCTCTGGGTGAAAGATTTGTTGTTGAAAAAGCGAGTTATCAGGCCCGTAAGCATACTCTTTAGGTGAGAGTATTGCTGAGAATTGTTCCCTGGTGCGTTGGGCATTAGTCACAGGGATCGAATACTTCTTGTCCATTCTATTGTCGATAATCCTGGAAGGGAAGTCGGGCAGCTGAAGGATTGTTGAGCAAAGAAGGGGAACACTTCTTTGGGTGTGACAAGTGCATGGGGAATGAGAGACTATAAGATAGTTGCAGCAACATGCACCTTGGACTAAGAAATTCTGTTGAGAATCGGACCTTAGCTTGTCACTAGGAACCTTTTTTCCCTGGTGGAGTTAAACTCCAACTCAAGGGTGACCTACATTGCTAAATTATATGATCCACAAAGTCTGTGGATGGGAGGAACGTCTGAGCTATGTGCACAGTTGGTGATTGTCATAAAAGATAAGTGTTCTTTATGTGCTTGTCTCATTTACTGTGTGCCTAGTTATATATGTTTGTTATGGGTTAAATCTTGTATGTTGTTACATATAACTAATTGTTGTTATCTTGTTTAATACTCCTTGCACAAGTAAGTATGGTGTTGATAGCCGGTAATTGTAATCATGCATAAGTATGACAGTTATTCATAATCTTTTATGATAAGTTAACCTTTGATATTGGTCATGAGTCTCTAAGGCAAGGTTTGAATGGCCATGTGCACATGAAAGTAGCATGTGTGTGCAACAAGATGGAACTCATTTGTGTGTGCAAGGAAATAGACCCCACGCACAAGGAAATAATAATTAGTGTGTGACATCAAGATGGTTGTGTGCACAGTAATGTTGAGTGGTCAGTATGTGTGTGCAGAGTTGTTTTGAGTTACTTATGTTGCTTAAATTTGTGTTAAAATGAGATAGTTAGTGTGGCACGACTCAGCTCGAGGTTGAGTGTGTTACTTCAAGTGAGACTGCGCAGACTAGGGTTTAGTATATAATATGCGCAATGTATTTTCATAGTAGTATTGTTTAGTAGTATGTTGGGTGACGTTATAGATTGCTATCAGAGCAATGTCAGGGTGTTTTTGGAGTAGCATAGCCCAGCTTGGGTGGTTGGGGATGTTACATCATCAATCAATTCCACCTATTTGGGATATACGTACAATAGCTTGAGGGACAACTCAAGTGGTTGGAGATTTTTCTTGAGGATGTGTGTGTGTGTGTGTGTGTGTGTGTGTGTGTGAGAGAGAGAGAGAGAGAGAGAGATCATTATAAACTTGAAAGAAACAGTATTATACTTGTACAAACCATCTTCTATATTTATACAAATTTTGATGGAAAAGTATCAACAATTACATATAAAATGTGTGCATATAGAAGATGTTACTATCATAAAAAAACAATTTTTATATTGTTTTACATTTTTCAAAACCCTGGCCCTCATTCTTATAGTGGATTATGACATTTTACATGGATATATTACCCCCATCATTAAGGAATAACCAAGGTTCTATAAAGATTATGTGGAAGATGCAAATTGTATGGAATAAGTCCCTCTTATAAGTATTCTTAAACTTTTTATGGAATACAAAGAGCGTATCCAACAATGGTTAGTAAAAGTAGAAGAATTTTCACACATTGAAGTAGTTTGTATAGAGCAACTCCATCTAGAGCAAAAAATACATGAAGCCTATGAAGCAATCCAAAGGTTGGAACTTTGGAGACATATTGAAGAGGAGTATACATAGAGGCATAGATGTTTGATATAAGGTCCCTTTTGAGTTGAGAGTTGTTGCAATAATTATATACAAGAAAGTAATTTCTAAGTGCATGAATAATGAGGGTTCATCAGAATAAATTAATTGTAATATAATGGTTAATCAAGGTTGTCTTTTGTCCCCTACCCTTTTCAGCATTTATATTGACAAATTAGAGGGATGTTAGGAAGAAGTAGGTTACATTGGCTAGAATAAGCATTGTCCTTATTTGTTACGATGACAATATCATTCTTTTGTGAGGATCCCCTGTGATCTTGACAAACAACTAATAATTCTCAAATATTTATGTCTTAGCTCTAGTATGTCAATAAGCATTCATAAAACAAAGGTTATGATCATCAAATCTAATAAAAAATTATCTTAATTTTGCATATGACAATAACAACTTAGAATCGAAGTTAATTTGTACAAGTGTCTTGGAGTTGACTTTCATCACAAGCTCAATTAGAACTATAGTGTGAGAAAATATTAATAGAGGATGGAGTGCCTATTTTGGTCTTGAGAATAACTGTAATAGATTTTTAGCCTTGAGAAAAAAAAAATCTCTTTCATATACTTGTTATTCCAGTTATTTTATATGGATGTGAAGATTAGGGTTGTAGCATCTCTAGAAAAACTTGGACCAAAATTGAGTAAATCCATTAGCTTTTTATAATTTTAAAATCAAAAGTGATACATCCTATCCAAACATCCTCTTAGAACTTTAACTTACACTCATTGAGACTAAGGATATGGCTAGGTATGTCATGTATAATCATAATATAATTAGCATGGAGAATAAGAAGTTGATTACAATTTCTTTTCAAATTCTAGTAAAATTGACTTGAGACTTAAGTGATGGTGGAATACATATGTGGATTTCTGGTTAAATTATTAGATGATAGAGGTATAGGACACTCTACTAAATATTGATACCATTAAAGCACAATCACAATAAAATTTAAAGAGAAATTGTGGTGCAATGAAGAAATAGAGAACCATAGAAAATTTATGTACTATAAAAAAATCATTAACCACGAGTTAGAAGATCAAAAGTATCTTTCTACTATAACCAACATAAATAATCACATTAACATTGTTAAAATAAGAATGAATTGTCACAAGTGTTTTATAGTGTAATTGGGTGTTGGAAAAGACCCGAAACACTATGGAAAGAAATAATACATAATCTCTCAGCTCATCACCAATCAATTCAACCTCTGAGAGCTATACATACATAGCTTGAGGAACAACTCAAGTGATTGGAGAGTTTTCTTTTGAGGGAGAGATAAATTTGAAAGAAACATTATTATGCACTTGTAAAAACCATCCTATATATTCATACAAATTTTAATGGAAAAATAGTAACAATTACATATAAAATATGTGCGTAAAAAAGATATTACTATTAGAAAAACACAATTTTATATTGTTTTATATTTTTCCAAAATTATATATTTTCAAAACTAATTCACTTCTTACATTTATTCTTTTTACACTATCTTCAAATTTATTATACACATATAAGCATTCTCCTCAATTAAAAAAATTCTATTTAAATTTTAGATTCCTATTTTTACAAACATATCACTGGCAACCATAACTCACTGACATAAATTTCATCTCAATCTTTACTAACTACCTATATTCACTCCAACATAAATACCACTCCCTATAGTTCTAACTACCTATATTCACTCCAACATAAATACCACTCCTTATAGTTCTCTATACATAGGTTTTATTTTAATTAAAAGAAACAAAGCCCTTATTATTAAAACATTACATTATATTTAGTATTTTTAATTATTCTCATTCTTTTGTACTTTTTCATTAGAATTATCTTTTAAATTTTAATTAAAATTTTAAAAAACATTATAAGAATAAAATTATAAGTAAAAATATATATATGTCATATTTATTTATAAAGTTGATGGAAATAAAATTCAGTATATATTTCTATTTTACCTTTTAATTTCTTAAACAATATCTATTTTTATCCACGTTTCTTATTTATGAAGTATGGTGGAAAAAAATTCAATATATATTTCTATTTTGCCACTCTTATTCATGTTTCTCATATTTTATAACCTCTCATATTCATATTCTTGTCACTAAAAAATTATTTTTAACCACCACATTAAATTTCCTTGATCACTAAGAAGTTCAAAATTAATTGGCATAGCTATTGCTTAAAAGTTAAGAAATTATATATATTGAATAAAAATTAACAATGATTACATATACGAATGATATTAACAGTCATTTACGAATACCATTAACCATAGTGTAACGAGATTGAGTGAATATCTTTATAATGCGAGATAAGTGAATACCATTAACCATAATGCGAGTTTACGGAATTAATTTAATACTCCAAATAGAGCCACCAAATGATGCTGAAAGCAATCCATAGAATCGACAAATTGAAAAGGTGTTTTTGGAAAAATATTAACTTAATCTCATTGATAATGATGAACAAAAATATTAAATACGCACAATTCCACAATGTCCGGCCCCTCTTCATCCAAGTGATAGTCAAAACTCTTGGCCTATCACTACAATAATACTCAAAATTCCAAACAAAGTTACAGACTAAATTCTTAGCGAGTCACTGCAATAATGACACTCAAAATTCCAAGCAAACACATAAAAATGGAATTAATTTGATAGGAACTAAATTGGACGATTTAATCTTTTTAATCACTGCCATCCTTTGCTTCACGCGATCTTGATATTACTGCCATGGTCTCGGTTGAAAGGCTATGCTTTCGATGTCGTGATCTAAAGGATAGCTGTGAAGCCATTTCCATGATTTTTCATTTAAATTGTAAACAACAACCACCACAACTGTTCCATGCATTGAAGTCAAGCAAACGGAATCCCCAATTCCTACTGGTAAACAATTTCCAGTCGCTCTCTAGCAATCTGAGATTGTAAGTCACCTGTATAATCCCGTAACGCCAAGCTTGGCCATATCTGACGTGCGAAGGCGAGTCACGTGGCAGAGAACTTGGCCAGATCAGACGTGCGGAGAAGAGCAACGTGGCACAGATTGCTTGGCTTGATCCGACTCACAGGAACGAGCCACCTAGCACCGATTAGATGGCTAGATCCGACGCACAGAAACGAGCCACGTGGCACCGATCGCACGGCCAGATCTGACGCATGGAAACGAGACATGTGGTCGTGATCGGATGGCCAGTTCCAACACATAGGAATGAGCCACGTGGAATAGATCCAACACACCGAAATGAGCTATGTGGCAACCATTAGATGGTCAGATCCGATGCATCGAAACGAGCCACGTGGCCGCGATCGGACGGCCGGATCCGACGCATGGAAATGTGCCACGTGGCCGAGATCGGACAGCCAGATCCGACGCACGTTAATGTGCCACATGGTACTCATCAGACGGCCAGATCCGATGCACAAAAATGAGCCACGTGGCACTCATAGGACGGCCAGATCCGACGGACAGAAAAGAGCCATGTAGTCCCCATCGAATGGTTAGATCCGACACACGCCTATGGGACACGTGGAGTCCAACAAACGGCCAAATCCGATGAACGGAAACGAGACACGTGGCTTCCATCGGACGGTCAGATCCGATGCACAGAAATGGGCCATGTGGCTCTCATCGGACGACCAAATCCAACGCGTAGAAATGGGCTACATGTCACCCATCAGATGACCGAATCCAACGCACAGAAATGGTCCAAGTGTCGAAAATCAAACGGCTTGAGTGGCATACTGTACGACGAAAATGGTACGAATTTTACCAACTCCACGCCGATGGATACAATGGCATGAATCCTACGGCCTAGCAAGAAACATGTGGCGCAGGTAATTGGTGTCGGCATCAATCTGGAACCTGTGAGGGCGGACCCTGTAAAAAACGAAGCAAAGGCCAAATCGAGGGCACCTGCCACTGATCCATCCACTGACACTTTAAGAGTAGATCTCATACACAGAGATTCAAATGCCCAGAGTTATTACAGTCCTCTTAACTATGCAGAGGCTAAATATTTTATGCAGATGGAGATAGGATCTCCGCTTCCGTTAAATTTGCATTTCATCCTCGATACGGCCAGCGACTTGATCTGGATGCAGTGCCAACCATGTAGTCCATCCTACAAGAATGTTTCTTGCTCTACCCATTTTTGTTTAGCCTTGAACGTATCTGGTGAACTTGGTACCTACGATTTACAGGAAAATTACAACTACTTCTATGGGTATGGAGGTGGTCCATCAACTTCTGGACGTTGTCCGTTCCAGCATTACAGTACAGCCGGTAATGCATCTGCTACTACGGATTTCGATCTCTGTTACTATTTTAAGCCTGGTCTTGTATTTCCAAATATTACTTTCAGATTATGTTCTGCCACCAGAGAACTCCTTCATATAAAATCAGCAAGATACTGGTGGGTTAATTTGCCTTGCGTTCGTATCTTCGTCGTTTCCAATTTCGGTATTTAGAAACTTTCAGCAGCAGAATTTCCACATAGTATACGATCTGGGCCATAACAAGCTCTCTTTAGCTCCTGCTAACTCTGCTTCTGTATGATAGTAACGCAATTATAGTAACATGAAACGTGAAATACTGTGTCTTCTACCCTTCATCCTTTGTTAGATCAAATTACATAGTTTTTTATTCCATTCTGTAATAGGAAGAAGAGATCGGAATGGTTATTAATTTACATAATAAAAAAATTCCATTCTGTACTTAATCTTTTGATCTCAAGAGTAAAGGAAACACATATAATTTTTTGCTTTTTAAACAAAAATTAAGATCAATATATTACTTTATAATTTGATTATATTGTGTAATATCAAGATTAATATAATTTGATTATATTGTGTAATACTAAGCCATATATAATTACTTTATAATACATCTATAAAATAGTTTTTTTATTAGTCTCTAATTTGCTAGGGATTATAGTTCTTGGTGCAAAGTCAAAATATTTTAATTTTGTATAGTGTTCGCATATTTTTTCAATATTTTATGAATTGTTTTTCTAAAAATTCAAATGTTTTTTTATTAATTTTATAAATATATAATATTGTTTTCTTATTGGTTCGATGGATAGTGATGGGAATAAATACCCTTAGTTGATGGCATTATTTTTCAATTATTTGTTAGATCTTCAAAATTGATGAGACTATGTTTATTAATAAGAACTTGGGATTTCGTTCAAGCATAGGAAATCCACTTGTCATGGGATCATAATTGATATTGTTTATCGATAGCCCGACCTATAAATAATAAATAGAAATTAGATTGATTAGGAAATGGTTATTCTAGCTATGGGAATCAATGAGAAACACATATGGGGAAAACGTAAGGGTTTGAACATTGTAGTTTCCTTTGGTGCCCTAGTTGTTCAATGGTTTCACATAGTTTTATGATTATAATATATGGTCTTCCTAGATTGTGGTTGAGTGTGTTGCTTCCATAGGCCATCGATGCATGGAAAATGTGCAACATCTCATCCATGTGTTACCCATGAATTCACACATTTGTGATATTTGGAAAATGGATGATGTAAACTTACTTGATGTGTTGAATTCATGCATGGGCCCAATGTTAAGTGATTTATGCAAACCTACATCTACGCGTTGAATGAAAACCTACAGTTCTAGGTTGAATTTCAATCGAGCGATAATGGCATGTTAAACACATGTGTATTTAGCACCAACATTTGTTACATATGGCAAAGATATAGGGTGATCAAGCAAATGATCGGGGTTAGTCCCCTCAAAACTAGCTTTATTTATGCTTTAGCCATTACTAGGCCCTTCGCTAACTTTAGGTTAAGGCTCAGTGCACTAAGCATTAGAAACTATATTCCCTTATAAAAATTTCCATCTTGCCGAGTCCATAAAATCGAGACCGATACAAATGTGAAGGAAATACCCAATTTGATTCAATTTCTTTACATAACTCATTTTAGCTTTCCATCTCTTCTGTCTATTCCTACCACTAGCTCACTATGATTTATTAGGTTTAGGCCTTTATTTACTACTATATAAGTGATTTTCCCCCTAGTGGACACCTTCTAGTTAAAGGCAAGTCCCCTTACAATCAACATTAGGTACTTTGTACGATACCTCTACTAACTAATCCTATGAACACCCATCCTTTGAATAGTTTTGATGCTAATCCTATATATGAGGAGTTATGCTTTCCTCGTATGATTCTAATGGAAGGAGTGGTGTGTTATTCATGGAAGTACACAGAAAGGGAAAACCGAAGTAGGTTGAAAATAGCCTCGAAATAGGAGATGCTAGACTAACCATTGCTTAAGGAAGCATGATGTTACTATTCGTTTAAAGATTGGTTTTATACCATCCAATTTTGTTGAGTTATGTAAAGTAGATTATGCTCTTTTTTTAATCTAACATGAGTTCTATGATCCAATTACAAATGCAATTACAATAGGTTGAGTTTAATGGATGTTTTACAGAAAGTTATAGTTCCCCATGTCAACATAATAGAGTGCCCATAACTCTCTTTTTCCTTCTTTGAATGGTTCATGGAATGATACCTCTTCCTTAGGATTCAAGCCTAGAGCTACCTACGACCTATCATGAAATTTCGCTCCGTATCCTACTCTCATAACTATGGAATGTACTAAAACAAGGAACAAGGTAGGTTGTGTATTAAACTTGAATACGCTAGCATATGCCAAATGAAAGTGAATTAGAGCTTCCAATAGCAAACTAAGCCATCCACGATGTTTGTACTCTATTGTATATTATTTCACAGTTTTCCTTTTTTAGAGTATCTTCATTTTTGGTGGATTAAAATTGCTTGTTTGCAAATACGAGATTCATTGCACAACATTTTAGAAGTGTTTAATGACTATAGTGCAGAATGTGCCTATTTTGTTTGTGTTATAATATGCTAGTATAATTTCTACTGTAGAATGCACTATCACAACTATACTACATAATTACATGCTATAATTATAGCAACATTGTTCCAAGTATTGTTATTTCTCGATGAATCAATATATCTATGGAAGACGTAATCTCTCGCACTCTATGTGTATGGTATAACTTAGGGGTAAAATCTAAATTCATTATTCTCTACTATGAGATGTTATTGAATTACTTTCCATAGCTAGTGCTTAACTTGTTGGACATCGAAATGCATGTGTTTTAGTTGGCACATTGAGCATTCAAAGAGATCAATTGATGACACATATGTTGTCTCGAGAATTAAAAATAATAGTTAAATAGAAACTTGATGACACATATGCCGTCTCGAGAATTGAAAAACATAGTTAAATAGATTTCTAGATAAGCTTAAATCTAGTGTTTCTATGTTTTGAATACGATGAGATGACTAGAACATATTTACAATAGACATAATATACACATGAGGTGTGTTATTTTATAGAATTGTTCCATAGATCAAAATCATGTAGTGACATTAGAGAGGTTGGGTTTGATTAACAAGTCACTTATCACATTATTAGTCATTTACCCATAAAATTATGTGCTTTCTGAGTAGTTTTCTAAAAGAGCCTAACTTCTAACACATGTTTCTCTTTTGCATTCCTTATCTTGGCTCAAAGATTTTGCATTCCTTATCTTGGCTCAAATATTTTGCAATCCTTATATTTATTACTAAATATATCTATTGTTAACATCATAATTGTTGCATCTAATCGGGTTGTCATTTTGGACACCACTTTGCACATCTTATATAGGAGGATCAAAAGAAAACTACCAAGGATTCAAGTAGTTCAATTTCAACCAAATTGTAGTTTGTTAAACAATCTAGCATTGACTATCCTTGCAATATGTTGGATTGTGAGTCCAACTCCATTTCGCTTCAAAGATTTTCTTGCTTCATTTTTTAAACGAATTGGTAAAACTAAGAATGTTTAAAGTTGCAACCTAGAAAACATTTGAACCGACATGTCACTTGAAGAAGCTATTTAAGATTCTCGGTATCAAGCATTGTAAGGTGAGGTATGGTAGATGTTTCAATCTGTAATATATATGACTTGTGCATGCCAAACTATACTCAAAATATAAAGTAAATGAATGAAATAAATATAGTTAGATTTCCAACAATGAGGACAAGAAGAGATTGAAGTATTTGAAATCTAGGTGAGTTTTATTCAATACATTAACTACCTACATTACAACAGAACAAGCAATTAGTGTCTATAATAGCCCCTGAATTTAGTGTATATTTCAGTTCACGAATTGGACACCTTTTCTGGCGCAAAACTAGGCGCAATCTGGATTGTTTATAATTGCACCAGATTTAGCACCGAAATTAGCATCAGGAAAATAGTGCCAGGAATAGCGTCAGAAATAGTGTCAGGTGTAGCACCAAGAATAACGCTGGAAATAGCACTAGGAATAGCGTCGGAAATAGCGCCAAGAGTAGCGCCAGATGTTGCTTCCAATTTTGCTTCTGATATGCCATCTGATTTTGCTTCTAGGTTGTCTTCTGGTTTGGCTTCCAGTTTTGCTTCTGATATGGCTTCCAATTTTGCTTCCAGTTTGGCTTCAAGTTTTACATCTAGTTTTTCTTCTAGTTTTGTTTCCCATTTTGCTTCCAATTTTGTTTCCCATTTTTTTCTCGTTTTGCTTCCAGTTTTGCTTCTGGTGTGGCAGCTTTCAATTTTTCTATCAATTTGGCTTCCATTGTTGCTTCCAAAAATGCTTCTTGTTTTTCTTACAATTATTAAATTAATATGTTTTATTTTAATTTAATTAGTTAAATATATCATGTCTCTTAAATAACTTATATGATTATAAAGTAAGTAATATAAATTCATTTGAAATATTTTATAGGATAACATTTATAAAGAATTTTTAGGGAAACATGCATCCATACAAATTAACAACATCATTGTACTTATTAAATCTCCATCAAAATAGAATCTACAACATATAGTATATATAAAATAACAAGATAATTATTATAACATGATCATCATCTATAATTAAAACAAGTGAGTCAAATATCTATAATTTAAGTGAACTTAGACAACATCCATCATGAGCAGTAAATCAAAACCATCATACGTAATAAATATGCATCCAAAAATCATCAACCACTTTCAATATATAAAAATTGACGAGTCAATACTGATAAGATCATCATCATATATAACTAAAACAAGTGAAAGTCAAATATGTCAATAGATCAATAACATGTGAAAATGATACATGTCCAACAATCGACATAAGTCAAAATGATACATCATGTACAAATCATATAAATAAAAATGAAAATTTATGTAAGACAAAATGATACAAGTCAATATGATACGTCATGTCCAAATGATATAAGTCAAAATGATACAACTCAATAATATGGTACTAGTGGCCATGAAAATGATACATATGATAGTAACCTTGACAAGAGGCATTATAAAATATATATAAAAAAAGATCCATGATGCAGTCTATATGATCATGAATGTCATTGGTTGATGTCAACAACTGCCTCATCATCATCTTCACCATTGTGATCATGATCATCATCATCGTCATCTACTTCGACATCGGCATCGTTGTCATCTGTATATGTGTCATCATGAGCATCATTTTCCATCTCAGCATCGGACCCAACGTGATCTGGATCTATTTGATGAGGATCATCCGGATCTTCTGGAAGGTCCTTGTTCTACAAAACAAAACATTTAGAATGAAAAGTTATTATCTATTTCATGCAATAATTAATTTCTTTGTTATATATCTAATATTACAACATATGAAATGAAACAATGACGATATATGACTCACAATAGGCATCAAACATTTTTATATTAATCTATACATTTCTTGTTAACAACTCTCACCTTTTCTTTAATAATTACTATTAAGTAATTCAATTGTTAATAGTAACATATTATAAATTTATGGTATATTTATTAGATAAAATTAGATTCATGGAGTTGTTAATATGTATGTTTTTAAGAAAATTTGAATGATAAAATAGATGGTGAATACATATAAAAATGGGATGATGAAAGGCAATTTAAAAGTATGTTTTTACAATCCAGAAAAAAATAAACTTGATTTTGACTATTTGTTTGAGAGTTTGAGCATCTCCCACCCTGTTTCCATTGATTTTTATCGACTATTTGAGCAGGAAAAGCCCAGCTAATCCATCGTGCAAGATAAGCCAAATAAAAGATGGAAATATACCATTCTAAATAAACAGTGTGAAAGCTAGAAATAAATGTAGCATATTTAGGTCCAAGTTTAGAGAGAGTGGTTAAGACAAGTTGTATGTCATTTTTCTCTATGCCACATGTTTTACATTGGGCTCTTAGTTCATTAAACTTTGTTACATAATCATGGATGTTGTCAAAAGACTTAGGATCAAAACTCATTAGTTCATTGTCAAATTGATATCCCCTAACTTCATTAGTTGTCCGATATAGAGTTTTTAATTTTTCCCATGCATCGTGTGAATTTGTACATCCATCAAGTTGAAACATTATATCAAGGGAAACTAGACTCCTAATACAACCAAGAGATTTTGTTTGTTCTATCATTTAAAGTACCTTTTCCTTATCATATGTGGGTTTAGTTACCTTTTGTTCAACATAAGGTGTATATCCTTGTTGCATTAAGGCATTCCATGCATTTTGATTCCATGCGTTGTAGTAGTATGGCATTAGCAATGGAAATTTAAAGTTACCCATTTGTGAAGGAAAAAAAAAGAATGAGTAGAAAAAGATGCACAAGCACAATCACACCAAGAGACCCCCCATGAATCACTCAATCAAGGATCCCCACCCAAGAAAAATGATTTGGCACTTTATATTAGTGCGGGTACAATTACCGCTAGCAAGAGAACGATGAGTGGACTTGACTTCAATGCCTTTACAAACCCTCAAAAAATGAGTATGTTTTGAAAGTACAATTCTGGAACAATATCAAGTGAAATAAACAATACCAGTGTGAAGTGCACAAAAAATCATGCACTTTCAAAAAATGAATCACCTCGATTCAAGGTCGTATGCAAAATATATGAGCCTTTGAAGTTCTCAAAATGAGAACTAAGCAGTGTCATCTATGAGAATCTGCAAATACTAGAAAATTGGTGCACCAAAATCAAAAACTATCTACACTAGTGTGGATAGCATGACAAATTAGCCCAAATGAAAAAAAAATTGCTTGAGAAAAGGAGGATAGAAGCCCGAGATGTGAGCCTGCAAAATTTGTCTTCAAAACCCAACCCGTGAATGAAGAGTGGGCAGGAAATTCAAAATTTATCTTCCACCAAATTTAGTGGAACTGCTTCCAAACAAGCAAAACTGCCAACTGTAGAAACCTCCAGATAAATTAAAAACTCTGCCAAATTTAACAGAATTGTCACCAAACTTAGCGAAACCACCAACTGTAGAAACCTCCTAATAAATTAAAAAACATCACCAAATTTAGTGGAACTGTCACCAAACTTACCGAAACCATCAACTGTAGAAACTTCCAAATAAATTAAAAAACTTTTCCAAAAGTAGGGAAATTGTCGTCAAACTTAGAGAAATCGCCAATTGTAGAAACCTCTAGATAAATTAGAGAAACCATCAAATTTAGTGCAACTGCGACCAAGTTCAAGTACGCATTGGGGGGTCGTACAACTCCCTGGGCAAAAAAAATTGCCTCTTCGGACAACTTTGCACAAAATCAATGAATGGACAGTCGATCTTAGGATTTTCATATCTTTTGAGCGCGATGGTAGGGTCAGATTTTACCCAAAATGATTTGAAATGGTGGCTCCCTGAAGGATCTAGCAATGATCCTCCAGCTTCAAAACCTCATATATCTAGCCTCTAGTGTCCAACTAGAATTAAATGAAGGAAAATATGGCTATCTCGGTTGCTTTGGACTCAATGGTGAGATCAAAATGGCTCAATTGTTTTACCAAAAACATCCATTTGAGACTAGTTTTAAGACTAGTAAAAAAATGTGACTTCCACATCTTGTAACTTTGAAATTATAGTGACCTAGAATCTAAAATTTTGACATGATGTACTTCACTTTGTCTTCTTTGCATATTGGAAACTTTGATCCTTGAAAATTTCCCTAAAAAAATAGAATGAAAATGGTAAGATGACTTGTTTGAAGGAGCCAAACCCAAGGATCATCCTCTTTGATACTAAATGTTTGTACCAAATACTGAAGATTTCATAATAAACCAAAGTACACATAATGTACACAAGATGTGAATGTGGAGCACAACTCCAAAAATGATAATAGAGATGAGTTACATAATAACTCATAGAATAAGGGAACCTCATCCAACTACTTCAATACATTCATATATCCAAATCACATGTTCCTCTCCATAATGAATATATTGATCTCTATATATACATATTCTCACTCATTGCATATATATGATATTTATGAGGTTGACCCCTATTACATATACGTTACATATACATTTAACCCCATATATGTCATCATCGGGATCATATTAAACATGACGACGATGTTTTACACACAAATATGCTTAATATGCTTATTGAACATCTAATTGCTACAATCTGTGATATTCAAGATTCATACAAATGAATAAAGTGCTAGACATAAAATATTGCATCTCTCCAATTTAAAAATACAATGGCAGATAATTCAATATTAGCTTGCTTAAATGAAAGGTACACAATTACCCCATTTTTGCTATAAAACTTGACTACCTCGTGTGATTCACCTAGTTTTGAAATTATCTCTATCAGGGGGGGTCACTTAGTAAAAAACATTCCAAACACATGTTTTGATGAACTTATAAAATTTCTCCTATTTTTAGAGTGTATCACATCTTCTTATTTCTTGTCCCCTAGTTGTAAATCCATTCATAATTTTTAATAGTCCCTTATGAAAATTTTACCAATTTATAGAAAAACATTATATGATTGGTTGAATTTATATGCTCCCACATGATTTTAAATTCCTTGACCCCTATTTATTAAAAGTTATACCAAAATATATATTACTAAAATTAAATGTCATGTATATGACTTAGTAATGCTTTACTAGAATTCTAGTGTGACTCCTATGATGTCAACTATTCCCTAAAATGACTTTACTAATCTTTTTTGGTAGTAGGGTCTAATTTTTTTGTATTCCATTAACAATTTGCATATTTTAAAGGTTCAAAGATAGTCTCATTATGTTGATTTCTTCATCACACAAACGTCTAGGGTATACTTGGCTGCAAGGATAACAACAATGAGGGAGATAGGGATACCAATTTGTAAGATGTATAACATTCCACCAATTTGTTAGCAATTTTTAGTTGTAGCTTTGTTTTCATTTTGTATAGATGTGTACATTTTCAATTTGGTTTTCTTCCTCGAAGCACAATGACATGAAAATCGGTTATGCATATGCATGATCTTCAATACATTAATATGTGGATGTTGGTTCATTGGTAACCATCAATGTTTTCAACGAATCCATATTGGTAACCATCAATATGTGGATGTTGGCTCATTGGTCTCTTGTCAACTAATCCATTCGTTGCAAATTTGGTATGATAGATCCACTTACACCGACCCAATTTTCTTCCCTTGGGAAGTGGAACAAGATCCCAAATTTTGTTCTGAATCAATGAGTTGTACTTCCTCCATTGATGAATCATGTTGGGTATGTGTTATATTCTTTGCATGACTAACTCTAGTGTCTGCTAAGTTGCACCGGTTGCACAAAGGGTGTGAGGGGGGAGATATCCCCCCTACATGGGGGTTCAAGGGCAGTTCCCCTGAGACATATTTTTTTCCTCGGGAAACGTGTCACAATTTCTCCTCGTTTTTGTGTCGCCTCAATTTTTCGTGTCCATTGTTGGGAGGTTTTTCAGCACATGGTTTTTGCTAATGGTTTTCTATTTCCGGTTAAGGAATTAGGGTTGTTGACTAATCTAGGTCATTGGGTTAGGGTTTTGGATGTTGTTGGCTCCTATATGTATATTGTATTGTAAACAATATATCACTATGAATGAATATAGAATATGTTGTTTTTCCCGGTTTGGGTTTCCAGGGGGAAAATATATGTGTAATGTGTGTATTTTCCATTGTATATTTTCTATTATTTTATTGAAAATATGTTTGCAGTAAAATATTGTACAAGATTGAAATCTACATTTGGTATTAGAGCTTTGTTGGCTTTAGGGGGATGCCTTTGTGGTCAAGGGTTTGACTCGGGACTGTGATAAGATTTGTTATAGTGGGAGATCTGTGGTATTGATTTTTCAGGTGAAAAGAAATGGCGAGCAGTTTGAAAATGGAGATCGAGAAGTTTAATGGACAAATTTTAGAGTTGTGGAAGCTCAATATGGAAGATCTGTTGGTGGACAGAGATCAGTGGATCGCGGTGGATCCAGGTACTGCACCTACATGAACTTCAGCAAATGACTGGAAAAAGTTGGATCGGAAGGCGAAGAGAACAATCTGATTGTGTCTCTCAGATTCAGTATTATTGAATGTGTCAGAGGAAGCTACAGCCAAAGATTTATGATATAAGTTGGGGAAGTTGTATCAGTCTAAGTCCCTAGTAAATAAACAATTCCTAGAAAGAAGTCATATAACGTGAGGATGAGAGATGGAGACTCAATGGAAGAGAAATTGAACACATTCAATACTGTGGTAAGTCAGTTAGTATCTGTTGAGATTAAAATTTAAGATGAAGATAAGTGTATCAGTTTATTGTGCTCTTTACCAGACTCGTAGGATAGTCTGGTTGTGGCCATAGGTAGCAATACAACTGCCTTGAAGTTTGATGAAGTGGTCTCATCCTTGTTGTCGAAGGAGATGAGACGGAAGAACATGAAAGGACAGAGCACAAATTCATTATTTGCAATAGGATGCTCCCAGGAAAGAAATAGATCTAAGTCCTCAAGTGGGAGATCTAAGTTTAAGGAAGATCTAAGTCTCCCGGAAAGTTTGTAAAGGTATGCTAGAGATGTGGAAAAGAAGGGCACTACAAGATGTAGTGTAGATCCAAAGTTGAGAAAAATAAGGGATCTGAAGAATATCCTTCTACAGAAGAAAAGACCTCCAAGGAAGAAGGAGGGGATGTGTACTTGGCTTCTTCAAGCACACATGTAGATCATGAGGCCTAGTTGGTTGACGCAGGTGCATCCTTTCATATGACTCCCCACAAGAAGTGGTTCTGTGAATATGAAAGGTATGATGGAGGTAATGTTTTCCTAGGTGATGACTCGACAACCAGAATCATAGGTCAAGGAAAAGACAAGTTGAGGCTCATAGATGGAAGGATTAGAACACTACCTGGTGTTATGCACATCCCAAGGTTAGGGTGATCCTAACCAATTGTTATTGGAGCATTTTGGCGTATCCAAAAGGTTAGGGTGAGCCTAACCAATGATGCTCAAGGAAAAGAGCAGGAAGATTCTAACAGGAAGTAGATTGCATAAGAAAAGAAGGACAAAAGGGGGAATACTTTTATCACCCTCAAAACTATGAATTGTTTAACAGAGTTGTAAGCCTTAGAAGAGCAGTTGTGGAAACAAGTATAGCTAGAAAAAGGAAAATAAATAAATAAATAAGTTTGAATGAATAGGCTTGGTTAAGTCGTGATAAGTAAAGGAAGTGAGGCCTTGGAAAATAACTTAGTTGGACTGAAAGTCTAGGGATGTGTAGAAGGAGTTGGACAAGGGAAGAGTTCCTTGACCCCTTCCTTGTTGTTTATTGTATTTCTATGGTATGAGAGATTGATTTACTAATGCAGGTAAGTGTTTTGGCATAAGTATGTTGATGGTTGTATGATTATAGAATACAACTGAAAATTGGATTGTGATTGCACTAGCTTAACACATTAAGAAGTAATGTGGTAGAGTGCAAAGAGATATGTTGGGGAATATCTGAAAACGGTTTATTGGTTTAAATGCTATGATACATGCATTTTTGTTTTACATGACGAGTAATATATATATATATACATATTTGTGATGTATGTCATGTATAAGAAATGATTGGATTTGTTGGGAAAGGACAACTGCCAATGGTAGATAACCTCTAATAAAAGATAAATGCAAGAAGGATGATGTTGAAATATTGTTGAAGGGACTTTGGGAGCCCCATGGAGCACTATTGATGAGGTAAAAATCAGAAAAAGGGTGTCGGCATCCAAAACAGGTATATAAATGTCCATGCCTGTGTGGCATAAGGTATGGAGGGATTTGGTAAGAATCCCCTCTTAAGTGTTTTAATTTCTTACTGATATGCAAATAATTTTGAGTGGTTATCGTATGCCATTGCTACCCAAGCAGGGTAAGATTCAAGCAAGAAGAAAATGAATAATAGAGACAGGAAGTCTTTGCCAGTCAAGGATGATTTATAATCCTTGAAAGAAAATGTATAAGTAAGGAGTACCATCGGTACAATGACCAATCTAGGGAGATTGGGAATAAAGGTGCACATAGTTAGCACATTGTATGGAATGCATTAAGGAAATGCATGTTTGCATAAGAGGGTATACAATGGATTTTCCATTGATGAAGGAGGACCTTCCAATACTCCAATTGAATTGTGTTGTTGTTAAAGAAAAGAAAATTTGGGTGGCCATGAGTGTTGGCACCCTGGTTACTAATGAAGGAAGAATGCTTGGGTGCATTCAAGAGAAACTTTTAGTTTCATAAGTGTTGATTTGGGATCATGATCAGCCTGTAGCAAGAAGCACAATATTGTTGCAATAATGAAGGAGAATGAATAAGCCATATGGTGAAGAGGTTGGTTAAGATCCAACACACTATGGAAAAGTGTTTGTCATAAAGTGTGGAAAACTTGAAATCAATGCAAGGGTGCATTGGGTATGAATGTGGCCATGAATATTGGCACATTGATTAAAGTCAATTGATATTTGAATTGCATTTGGAAAATTTAGTATGTTTAAAGGATGCATATGTAAATAATGATATTTCCTTTTGCTTTGTACCCTTGAATAGATGAAAATGACTTGGATTGTTAGTATGTGTAGTTTTGAAAATAAAAGTGCATGAAAACTAACAATTGTTTGGTTGAGGAATGTTGAAATTACAGGAAGAAAAGGGTCTTGGATATTGCAGTGTTGGAAGCCCATAAAGAAGACCAATTTCCTTCTGAGCCAAACTGCAAGGAATGGTATTTCCTTTTTTAGCAAATGAATTTGATTGTTAGTATGCACATTTCCGAATTTGTTTGTGAGCCACTACAAGTGTGAAATTAAAATATAGTGTGCATGAAAACTAACAATTTGTTTGGATGTGGAATGTTGAAATTGCAGGAAGAAATGGTCTTGGATATGGCAATGTTGTAAGCCATAAGGAAGACCAATTTCATGTTGAGCCAGACTACTATGGGAAGAAAAATCCCATACTTGTGGATCTAGTTCTTGTGTGGAACAGATCTAAAAAATAAAAATGTGGAATTTGGAAATATGTGGGTGACAGATTTGAAAGAAATTATAAATTGGAATTGATGATAATATCTCATAATTTATGTATACATGTGATATAGGTAAGACAAAAATATTTTTCTAAGGAGGAAATATGAAGGCTGTCAAAGATGGAAAGCATGAAAAGGGCTATTGTTGAGACATGAGAACCCTATGGTAAGCCATGATCGCCCTAGAATATGTTGTGTTGTGGTAACACAAGTCGAAGGGAAGCCTCGGCGAAGAAAGTTTGAGGGATGCCTCGACTGTAAGGCTCAATGAAGTATTTAGAACTCTTCTTGTGTGAGAAATCCTTGGCAAGGCAGTATGGATCTCCCAAGGGACTGTATAGCAAAGAAGAGGATTCATGAGCCTAGGCCTGGAGGGTGAGTGACCGCAAGGAAGAGTAGACTTTGATAATTGTTATAAACTATTGATTGGGATCATTCACGCAATGTGTATGTCAAGGAAAATCAGTTAGCCAAGAGAACAAGACAACCATATGGATGAAAATCCACGAACTGCACAGATCAGTATTGTGCTAGATTATGAAATTTTTCCTTTTGAATTTTGCACAACATTAAGATGTTTTCGCATGAAATTATGATTAATATGCTTGTTTTCCAAAATTATCGAAGGCGGGTGACGAAGGCCAAGGGTATGGAAAGGACCTGACCAAGAAAGAGGATCAATATTTATGAAGCATCTGAATGACAAAGGCATGACAGGTGTTACTGAGAAAGAACACCGAGGATTGTGTTCCTTTGAAGGGGGAGGGGATTGTAATACCCATGTTTCCCCCAGCTTGTAATTCATAATTTTTTATGATTAGCATGCTATGGCATGTGAACAACATAAATTTATTATTGTTTAGATTTCCAAAAAATCATTGTGGTGGTGAAGCCTTGAAGTATTGGCCATGATATCACTAGAGGGAAAAGTGAGGAAACTGTAGAGAGGGTTCATTATGTCAAAATGACCCAATTCTCTTTGTTGAAATAATGAGCCTCATCTTGATTCCAAGAAAATCAATTTATGAGAAAGGACTGGTGGTTGAAAAATCAACTACCCCAATGAATGGAAGCATGGAGGGTCTGGCTGAAGAGACAGAAGATTGTCAACCTGAAGTACCATAGAGTGCGGTTTCCTGCAGATCCAGATTGACCCGAGTCCCTTCTGACAGAAGGAATAAGACAGGTTCATAACCTTCCTGGGGAGGAAAAACGCGTGTAAGAATACACACGAAAAGATGAGAAGGAGACCATGCCCACAAGGGGGTATGCGACCTGGATATGCTAAGAGAAGAAAAACACCAGAGAAAGAGGAGAGTGGGTGAGGCTCTCCAGTTCAAAAGAATAATTGAAACAAGAAGTTGTTCTCGCTATAGGGAGAAACCGAGGAGGAATTCAGTCTCTGAGAAAGAGAATTGCTGAAAAGAATGCACGAGCACGTGCAATAGAAATATCAGGGAACTTGTGGAAGAGTCCTGAATTGGAGCATAGAAGAATCGAAGCCCAGACTGGAGCAAAAGAGGGTCGCGGGCTTGGTGTTGGCTGGAAATAAACCAATGTTGGAAGGAGAGAGCGTCGAGGGACAATGTAGTTGTGAAGGGACTCTCTTGTATAGAGGAAATCCAGTTGGGAAGGCATATGATAAACTCTGTGGAGGCCATGAGCTCGATGGAGAAGAAGGGAGGCTTCTATTATTTTTAGACAAGTGGAGTTTTGAAGACAAAGGAATTGTTTTTTGTTGGTTTAACAGACCATAGATCCGTCCTTGACTTGAGAAGAAGGTTGCGATCTTGATGTTGACAGAGTATATAATAAACCTCACAGAGGCTGTGATAGAGAGAGGATCCCTGAGAATTTGTAGAAGACCTGAGGAAAACAGAGAAGTTTCCCTAGTGATATCAGGGCTTGGCACGAGGGTGGCCAGAGTGCTAAGATTGAATGCCTTTGAGCCTACATTTGGGTGGAAAGGCGAACACCCACAATCAGTTGGTTGGTTGCAACTTGTAATAGATAAGTATTTCATATACCATGTGTACTTGAAATGAAATGCATGATTGAATTCTTGTTTTCAACTGTAAACTCTTGCTTTTAGGTGTTGGTAGGATGACAAGTTTAATGCATGCCTTGCACAATTGAATAAAATTACCTTGTAATACTCTAGGACAAAGAAAGTAAACCCCTATCTGTGCTTTATGTGTACATGAAGAATTGAGGTATATAAACAAAGGTAAATGTGTAATCTGATGCAATGATGGTTTCAAAAGAAAGGAGAACTAATAGAAATGAGATCTTTAACTAGATTTGGGGACATAAGATTGTGGCCATTGTGTTGGTTGGGAAAATCCTCAAGGGATTTCTCAAGGACCAAATCTATAGACATAGAGTCAAGATAGACTCTATGGGACTACCTCAGTCATGTTGATTTCCTTGAATTACCTTTCATGTTGTGGAATTTGAGCTCTATATATGAAGGGCACTTCCTTCAAACCAGTCGTCCAAGTCACCATGGGCTCATACCCATGGCCTTAACCAAATTTTGGCTAAGAGTTAGGAGTTTAGCTTCTAGAGCTTGACAAAGTTCCATAGGACCAGGACCTTGGAACCCTCCACTACACTAAAAAAGGAGCTAAGTCATTTGGGTCTCCAGGGTGAATGAACATTGCAGTGTACTAAATGTGTCAAAGATGACCTGTCGAATTGGTAGCTTGAGGGTGAACCGAAATTTGGCTGTCATTTACCCTTTATCGTGGGATTCATCCCCTTGTTAAACCCCAATCCACTTCTCGGTCGCGAAGTAATGCGAGTCGTAGATCTGAGGTTATTTAGGATCTTCCCTGACCATTGGATCTATGTCATGGTCATTCGACGTTGACCTACTCCGGGAGAGAAAAGGTGTTAAATAGCCAGAAACCTCGAACGTCGAACTCGCAAGTTAACATGAGTTGTTGATCTGGAAAATCCATTGGGAACCTCTCCTAACCGTCCAATCAACTAGTGAAAGGATAGCAGAAATCACTTCGACAAAGTCCTACTCCAGGAGGTTCGACATGTTGGTGAATGAGAATATCGTCGAAGTGTTGAAGGCTAGAGTGACGTGTCATGTTGACATCACCTAGGGTGACGTGGACCCATAGTAGGTGGGCCACGTGTCACCTCAATTCATGACTTTCACAGACCTTATGTGTCAAATGCACCTTGACACGTGTCACCAGCTGATTGGGCCATGTGTCACCCTTGTCTTCTGCCAAATGACTTTCTCTTGGATCATGGCCGCTTGATCTAATGGTTGACGGGAGTTCGAAACTTCAAGACTCCGGAGTGTTTTGAGTGATGGAATGCTTGGGATAAAATGGTCGAAGGCCCAGACCTACATGTCCCTATTCCAGTATTTAATGTGCATTCACATGTAAGTGTGGACTCTTCAGGAGTCCGAAGCTTCGGGACTTCAGATGTTTTGGGTAATAAAAAAAACAAGTTAAAAGGGGCTAAGTCTCGTATTCCAATGTTATAATAAACATTAAACATAATTAATTATATTGTGGGGCAATGTAATTGCTTGTATTTTTGTAAAGGAATAATACATGTGGGACCCTCTCTGCAGCTTCGACATTCGGGAGTTTTGGGGGTATGTTCATAACACCACGATGAGGAACCTCACCGAAGTCTGGAGAATTAGGAGTTTATCGAACTTAATAATCCTAAGTGCTCCTTTGATATATTTAATTAAATTAATAGGCCAATAAGAGCTAGACAAGCGTCGACCTCTAGTTGATAGAGTCTTTGTATTCTATGATGAGGTGGCATGCTATGTGATAGGGAACCATGTGAGTGCCACATGGCGATGAAAGACCCTAGCCAGTAAAGGCCTAAAGAACTTTGAAGGATCGTAACTTGCGTTCCAAAACTCGGATCTGGACAAATTTATAGTCGTTGGAAAACCCTCGTCGAATTCAAGGTGATGTAGTCCTAGTTATAGGGATTCGAGATGATTGAGAAAAGTGAAATTTTTATGTGCCATCCCTTAAAAGCATACCTCGGGGGTTGGGTGTGTTACATGTGACCAAACTAAAGTGTGAGTTGGGGGGTCGTACGACTCCCTAGGAAAAAAAATGGCCTATTCAGACAATTTTGCACAAAATCAACGAATGGACAGACGATCTTAGGGGTTTCAAACCTTTTGAACGCTATTGAAGGGTCATATTTGACTCAAAATGATTTGAAATGGTGGCTCCCTGCTGGATCTAACAATGAACCTCCGACCTCAAACCCTTGTAGATTTGGCCTCCAGTGTTCAACTTGAACGAAATGAAAGGAAAATCTGGCTATCTTAGCTTCTTTGGACTCAATGTTGAGATCAAAATGTCTCTATTGTTTTACCAAAAACATCCATTTGAGATTAGTTTTAGGACTAGTAAAAAAACCTGACTTCCACATCTTGTAACTCCAAAATTATAGTGACCTAGAATATGAAATTTTGACACGACGTACTTCACTCTCTCTTCTTTGCATCCTAGAAACTTTGATCCTTGAAAAATTCCCCCAAAAAATAGATTGAAAATGGTAAGATGGCTTGTTTGAAGGAGACAAACCCAAGGATCATCCTCTTTGATACTAAATGTTTGTACCAAATACTGAAGATTGCATAATAAACCAAAGTACACATAATGTACACAAGATGTGAATGTGGAGCATAACTCAAAAAATGATAATAGAGATGAGTTGCATAATAACTCATCGAATAGGGGAACCTTTTCCAACTACTTCAATGCATTCATATATCCAAATCACACATGTTCCTCTCCATAATGACTATATTGACCTCTATATGTACATATTCTCACCCATTGCATATATGGGCTCTTTATTAGGTTGACCCCATTACATCTCCCCAATTTAAAAATACAATGGCATATAATTCAATATTAGCTTTCTAATTGGATGGAAGGTACACAATTACCCCCATTTTTTTTATAAAACTTACTATCTTGTGTGATTCGCCTAGTTTTGAAGTTATGTCTATCAAGGGGTCACTTAGTAAAAAACATTTAAAATATGTGTTTTCATGAACTTATAAAATTGCTCCTATTTTTAGAGTGTATCACAAGCTCTTATTTATTGTCCCCTAGTTGTAAATCCATTCATAAATAGTCTTTTATCGAAATATCATCTATTTATAAAAAAACATTATATGATTGGTTAAAATTATATGCTCCCACATAATTTTAAAATCCCCAACCCCTATTTATTAATAGTTATACCAAAATATATATTGTTAAAATTAAATATCATGTGTATGACTTAGATACTTACTAGAATTCTAGTGTGACTCCTCTGATGTCAATTATTTTGTAAACTGGCTTTACTAGTCCTTTTTGGTAGTAGGATCTAATTTGTTTTTATTCCACTAACAATTTACATATTTTAAAGGTTCAAAGATAGTTTCATCATGTTGATTTCTTCATCACACGAATGTCTCTAGCGTATACTTGGTTGCAAGGATAACAACAACGTGGGTCTCTCCTTGGAAGATCCATTATCTATTCCCAAAATTATGAAATGTTGATAAGCTCCTTATCTCCTTGAAAAATCCATTAATCCATTATCTATGACCTTAAACTTATGAAGTAATATCATATATGTTGAAAATCCCAAAATTATGAAATGTTGATATGCTCCTTATTTCCTTGAAAAATCCATTAATCCATTATCTATAAAATTATGAAATGTTGATATGCTCCTTTATCTCCTTGAAAAATCCATTAATCCATTATCTATTGCCATAATTTTGAAGACCTTAAACTTATGAAGTAATATAATATATGATGGAAATCATTTATTATGTATTGCTTAAAGTTTATGGTTTTAAAAAAAATGTGATTGGTAATAATTTATGATGATAATAAATAACAATTTAATTTTAAAGTTTCAATTTAACCAATGGTTAAATCGATATATTAATATGAACAACAATAAGCAGGAAATATCTCATATTAATAAATATATTAATAACCCTTGGGGCTGCATATTTATAAGTACATATTAATATGACCAAAATTAAGCAAGAAATATCTCATATTAATAAATATATTAATAACCCTTGGGGCCGGGTGGCAAGAGCGGGAGGGGTCATCATTTGCTCATGAGGAATTCAAGCACTCTCCTTTCATTGGAATCTGGGCATCGCAACTAATAACCAAGCTGAAGCCTATGCCTTGTACCAAGGCCTCCTCCTCGCCAAAAGCCTAAACATCCATTCCCTCTCGGTGATTGGGGTCTCTAAGATAATCATAGGCCATGCTCGTAAAGGATCCCACTCCTCAAATCTCCACTTAAAGGCCATTCTCCAATGAATTTCAGCAACTCTCAAACATTTCCCCAATATCTCCCTCTTCCATGTCCTCCGAAGAAACAACCAACTGGCCGATGCAGAAGCAAATCTAGCCATCGGCCTGCGGCAAGGCTCATTAATAGTTAATGGCCTTACTCATTACAAACCCATCCCATGACCACGTCACTTCACACCTGGCAGCCAGCACAACTGCCCACTCAGCGCGGCGTGTGGAATTGGATCTTGGTCTGGGTCGAGAATGCGTCCTGTCATAATGCCTCCCCTCTGCCCCCGACTCCTGACATGCATGGAAGCTGCCAACAGTTGCCCCACCTTACCTGTCGGCACCTAGACACCCTCCCCCTCACCTCAGTGCGTCTCATGTTTCTCCTTATAATCATCTCCCCCAACTTGGGAGGTCATTTCGACGTCCCTATGGTTGCTCCTGCGCGTGGAAAAGAAGTCTAGAGTGGGAAGAACATGTTCAACATGACGCCCAGAATGTACTATGCATTTATTTCTGGTAATGTGAATGGTACCAACACCAGCAGTGAGTATGGTTGCAGCTCGTGGCTAAATTTGGGAAATTGGTTCTCTTCTTTGAACCAAACAAAGGTGATGGAGCATATCATAGGAGGAGTGGCCCATCTCGTCGGTATGCTCTATCCTTCACAGAGCAGATCGAATCTCACTCCTCTCCTGAGCACAGACACCGATATTTGCGTAATTCAGGCAGATAGAACAAGGATTTCCGGAAAAATAAGAAGGCAAAACCAGCGAACGGTTTCAGTGGAAGAGCACGACGAGCTAGTGAGCACGGTGCAGAACCTCCAATTATAACTCAAGGCTCTATCAGCACAAGTTTTATCCATTACTGAAATTACCATCCAGCACTGGGGAGAGCAACAAAGGAACAAGGATGAGTGTGAAGCATTAAGGCAACAGATAGAGGCTCTCCAATTTGTGGTTAGGCCTGCATCGCCTTCAGCCTCCCCGAATATAGTCATCTTCGACGAAGCCTCCTTGCTAGGACCACGACCGCGACTGGACCTCAATTTGTAGCCTCCAGTCGAGGAAGAATCCCCTGCACCAGACCGAAACAATTTCTAAGTGTATGCAGTGTTTTACTATGCTTTTATTAGGATCTTTTTGCTTGGTTTTCACCGTAGCAATTCAAATAGGATTTAGCATTTTAGTAAACACTACCCCTGCTCTTCACTTCCTTCTGGGAGCATATAGGGGAGTGAATTTTGATTTCTACAACTCCTGTAACACAGATTTTGTACTTATCCTGCGTTTACTTGCAGTCCTTTTAATATAAATTTTACCCTGTTTCTATTAAAAAAAAAATAACCCTTGGGGTTGCATATTTATAAATACATTGTTAACCTTTGGGGATATATATATATCCAATTCTAATTTATACATTGAAAATGAAATTACAAATTATAATAAATAATTTCAATAAAAAATTGCAACTTATATCATGGTTTAATATGTTAAATGTTAATTGATTTATCTAGTGTAATAATCTTATTAATTAATAAATTGAGACAAGTTATTATTATGATGTTTCTTATTTTTATATTTTAGTAATATGGAAATCGCCATTCATATTAATAATATTTTTATATTAATAAATTATTTGTTTAATTTTTAAAGTTAAACATATTGACTTCTTTATTTGTATTTGGATCATACATACAAGCTATCATATCCAGTTTTGACAAGCTCGTAATCAATTTTCCCATTTCTCCTTTGCTCTTAGCCTTTAAATAAAAAATTGCAATTTCAAAATCAAATTGAGTATTGGCACATGGATGAGAGTAGACACTAGCATGTGTTTCTTTAATGTTGAAAATTCTGCAGATAATTCTCAAACATTCATAAAATCTCAAACTTCTTGCAATTAAACTCGCCATTCTCTATTGTGATATATTTCCTTTTATTTTGTCTTTACATTCTTATCCATATGATTTACATTCTTATCCATATGATTTACATTCTTATCCATTTTATGATTGTGAAAGAGACTTATTTGGTATTAGTTACCCAAAATTATGTCTATTTTGCATGTAATTGAATTTATTGATCTTGCACTTTCTCACACGTTTCTCTTATATTAACCGTATATTAATCAAATATTGCATCTTCAACAAAGCTGACTATCTTCTATAGAGCTTATTTGCATTATGCAAGTAATTGATTCCATTGTTCTTCTCTTATTTTCGTACACTTTTCTACCTTGTATATTTTTCGGCATTTCATTTCCCCTACTTTAGGGGTATGCTAGTTTATTGTTGCATTCCAGTCAATTTAGAGATCTAAGAACACTTCAACATCTATCAAGGAGAAAAAGGATTAACATCACGCATTTATATTTTGTTTAAATATCAGTGTCCTATGATCTGTAAGTGCATGTGAGCCATGATTCAAAAAACATCCCTTCAAAAAAGCAAAAGCAAATATATTCTTCAAAATCCCATATATATACGCAAATCCATCATTCTCGAACGTATTTAGTGGCTGACCATACATGATTCAATTTTCATCCTGGATATTTCTTGAGATAGTGAAATAAGATCATGTTGCATTCTTACCTCTAAAAGACCAATCCAACTTGATCGCTCGTCTGCAACGATAAATCCTTTGCTGAAAGAGAAACTCCATTAGAAAAACCATGAGCGGCGAGCAACACCATCATCTTGTTATGGGATCTGTCCATCAAATTTGCACCAGTCCGTCGAATCTATGCCAGGTGGTGGCACTTTTTTGTGGCCATTGGATCAAGAAGTTGGATCTATGCCAGGAGGCATGTTCATGGGTGTCAGATCAAGCCATCAGATCTCTACCAAGTGATGCATTTCTAACCATCTGATCTACCTCTCAGACATCTGCCATGTGGCTCTTTTAACACCATCGGATGTGGAGCCACGTGGCAAGCCTCCAATGCTCAAATCTGGCCATCGGATGTGTGCCACGTGGTAGGCCTGCAACTCTCAAATATGGTTGTTGGATGTGTGCCACATGGCAGACCTTCAGTCCTTGGATCTGGCCATCTAATGTGCACCACGTGGCATGCCTCCAACTCTCAAATATGGTCCTTAGATGTGTGCCACGTGGCAGGCCTCCAACGTTGGGATCTGGCCATCGGATGTCCGCCATGTGGAAGTCCTACAACCCTCTGATCTAATCATGGGATGTGTGCCACGTGGAAGGCCAACATCGCTTTGATCTGGTCATCGGACATCCACCACGTGGAAAACCTCTGCCCTTGGATATGGTTGTGGGATGTGCGACATGTGGAAGGCTTGCAACTCTCAGATTTGGTTGTCAGACGTTTGCAATGTGGCACACCGTCAACCCTCAGATCTAGTCATTGTATGTGAGCTATCTAGCAGGCCTCCAACCCTTAGATCTGGTCGTCGGATGTGCACCATGTGGCAGGCCTCCAATGCTTGGATCTGGCCATCGAATTTGCACCACATGGAAAACCTCCTGCCCTTGGATCTTGCCATTTATTATGTGCCATGTGGCAGGCCTCAAGCCCTCAGATTTGGTTCTTGGATGTGCGTCACATGGCATGCATGCATCGATCGGATCTAGCCATCGGATCTGTGTCATGTGGTAGGACTCCAACTCTCTGATCTGGTAGTTGGATGTGTGCCACATGGCAGTCGTTCAGTCCTCGGATCTATCCATTTAATGTGTGCCACGTGGCGGGCCTCCAACTCTCATATCTAGTCCTTAGATGTGTGCCACATGGCACACATCTTGTATAGTAATTTTTTGTGGATAGTATGTACTTTTTACATACATCTATGTACTATGTAATTACATGGAAGTGGTCTAGAACTACAAGATAGGGGAAACACGACCTTTGGAAGATAGTATGTACTTTCTACAATCTAACCATAGCGGAAGGAATCATGGCCATGAACTATAATTTTGTATCAGCACTGCTGAAATTTTTATGTTTGCAATTGTGCAATTGTTATATAATATAAAGTTTTAGTTACTTTAAAAAAAAAAAAAGATTCACAAATATTTTGGTGCTTGTAGATTGTGTAGTGCTTCATAAACTAATATTTTAATGTTTCAAAATTGTTCCCCATGTAAGATTACTACACTCCTTGGTTTTGTCTTTCATTTAACGTTTAACATAGGGAGAGTCATAATAACATGAGAAAGAAATTAGAACAATGAACATTGACCATTATAAATTCGTTACTTGTGATGAATTGCATAAGTCATAACTTATTTTATTGTTCAACATTTTTGCTAATGTGAATGATCTATAAATTGTTGTGGATATTCCACTAGAATGGTTCGTCACAACAGATCTGATAAATA
The DNA here is from genome assembly GCA_009831015.1 of Picea engelmannii. Lineage (NCBI taxonomy): Eukaryota > Viridiplantae > Streptophyta > Pinopsida > Pinales > Pinaceae > Picea > Picea engelmannii. Next base: position 140,563 of record ML778962.1, read on the forward strand.
AAACTAAAATCTACACTATGAAGGTTGAATTCCTTCAGATTCTAGAATATTTAGTTACTAATTTTATGTTTATGCATGAAATAGATAAAATGTGGAAAATAGAGAACAATAAAGTAAAATCACATACCATCCACAAGATAACACAAAATATTTTCTCTGGGAAACCCTTACAAGAGAAAACCCAGCGAGAAGGTGAGGTTGCTCTGCTCTCTTTTCTCTAGTATCGAAATAATGCAAGTACAAAGGAGAATGTAATACCCTGGTTTTGAGTCTCATATTAAATAATGTATTTTGTCTATTTGATGAAAGGTCGGCGTGCCCAAACAATTAAAGAGGCCAGTGTGCCTAGGAAATGTAATGTTTTTATAATTATTAATATTAAAATACATTGTTGGATGCTAGACGGGAAATGACAAGAGTTATAGGGGCTATGATTCCACGAGAGAGGAGGCTTAAGGGGCTAAGTCATATTATCGTATTTTTTTTACCCATAATTGTTTTAATGGAGAGAAATGGCTACATGAGCTTCTTGGGGAAGGCCATGTGGTTCTTGATTTGCAAGTAAATATATAAACCCAGTTTGTGGGATTTTGGGGAATTCTTCTTCACTCGCTTTGTTCATTCATTTTTCATTGTTCACACTCCCCATTCTATTCTTCTCCATACACACTTTCACACTTTCATTCATTGTTGTTCATTCATCCTTGGTCTTGGTTGGGAAAGGAAAAATGAATTGTTGGGAGAGAAGCCATTGTTGGATGGTTGTAGTAATGACTGGTGTATTCTAGCCATGAATTTGTGCTTGCATGCTTGAGATGCATTGGCATGTGATAAATTTTATTCACAGTTGTGAGTCTTGAGATTCCCAACATGGAGAATCTTGACCAGATGCATTGGAGCCTTGGAAGGAGGTGGAAAACCTAAGGGACTGAGTGGCAGAGAAGGGGGTCCATTCTCTTGGGTTCTGCAAGCTGGAGAGAAGAGAGTTGGCGTACTTTAGATTGTTGTGTGTTGAGGAACCTGTGAGAACTTGAGTGATGGCTAGTTTGGAAAGTTGTGTGACACCCTAGAACCGTCTGCGTGGATTCATATCCTTGGCTCGAGGGTGACATTGTTGTTGATACTTGGAACAACAATGTCTATGGTTGGGTGGAACGTCATTGGTCTGCAGTCAATTGGTGAATGTTTTGATTAAGATAAATTCTCTCTGTCATGTGTTTATATGCTTATACATTTATTTCCGTTGTGTATTAATTATTGTCTCTAAGATTTGTATGTTATAATATGCATGCTTGTTGGTTATTGTTGTGCATGGCATTATATTCATTCATTTAATGTTGTGGCATGAATCTTGATCATTGCATGTGATGTTATCATGTTTCTTTCATGCCTCTTTATTAATTAATTGCTATCAAAATTCGAAATCAGTTTAGAAGTGAGTTTTGGAGGTAGAGTGTCTGGCCTGTGGGTGGTTGGGTACGTTACAGAGAAGGCACTCTCTATGGAGTTACTTGAGACCTGTGGCCTTTTACGCTAATACAGAGCATTAACCCCCTTTGTTATGCTCTCTAATTTCCCACTCCCAACTTTTCTACTTTTATATGGAACACAACGCAATAACATAGAATGGAACCACTTCTCCACCTAGTGGACCGGTATTTAACATAGCCCGATAGCCATCTAGGGGTAGGTTTTTTACTTCCTCAACCCTCAATAGTGGTAGGGTTTTGAAACTTCTAGGATGTTAATGAAATTCATCACATATCTAGTACCATATGAATGAGTAATGGGGGTTGATATGGCATCCTCTCGTACCATGGTGGTAAACAAGATAGGTCAACTTGCAGGAGGCATAACTTTTGCATATGAACTTCGATTGACACACAACTTGGACCGTTGGAAAGGTCTCATAGTGTAGAACACAGTCAAGGGGGTGGGAATTAGTTCCAAACACTAGAACCCCAAAAAACATTGTTTAATGCATCAAAATGGCTCCTGAAGGTTCTGAAACCCGATTTTTTAAAATGAGACCTTCCACTAAAATGACCCTACAAGTTGTTTCCTCCAATTTTTCAACTCTAAAAGAATCAAGATATATTCTAAATGATATAATGATCTAATCCAAGTCATACCTACCCATTTAGGGAGGCTTTTGGTCCCCAAAATCTTTATGGAATGAGGTGAATGAGGTTTTGCCTAGAAGTTGTCCTTTCAACCTAATCTGCCAAAGGTCGTGTTTTCCCTGTCTTGTAGTTCTAGAATGCTTTTTCAAAATTGTGTCCTCTACTAACTATGCTTGAGAATCTAGTGCTAAGTACTCTATGGAAGGTAAGACTTATTACTCCTCCTCATCCAACATGGAAGGCTCATAGAGTTTGAGATTCTCCACATTCACTACTAAGTAAATGTGCATGTATGGGGGTAGACTGAGTCTGTAGCAATTATCTCCCACCTTTTCCAATACCTCAAAAGGACGTTATCGCAGAGCCTTGATATTATTACCATGACCCTGTAGCCTTTCCTTATTCAATTGTAGCCATACTATGTCTCCCACTCTAAATTTTCTCTTTGTTCTGTGTTGGTCATGTCTAGCCTTGTACTTTTCTTGTGACTTCTTCAGTGTCTCATGTACTTGCAAATGAATTTGCTTTATATTTTCAACAACAAAAAAAAATATTTAATGCATCTCATGTGAGATCCTCCCTCACTCCTCCTTGTTTTCCATATACAACATCTAAGGGTGAAGGTGGAAAATATCCAAAGCAACTTTCAAATATAATGATCCAATCCGGATCAACGAAATTATCATATATATCGTTTTCTTTCTACACCAATTTAACATAAAAATGAAACCATGATAACATGGAATGAAGTCTTCAACCAAAAATATGTGATTTAGACTTATAGTAAGCTTGCAATTAAAACATAATCACAAAAATGTGGACCCACAAAAAGGAATTCATAATAACATGGAACAAAATCTTTAGCAAGGGACATGTCACCTTGATTTGTTGTAAACTTTCAATTAAGGAGGCATCATAAAGACAGAGAACACAAATCACACATGCACTTCTAAACAATGTTAGTTATAGAGTGAGGTGGAATTTTCAAAGCACACATTAAGTATTAAAGGGACCACAAAGCACACATGGACCTCTACTTAAAATAAATACTAGAGCAAGGAAGGATCCAAAGTACACAAAGAAGGGGACACTGAAAATGCACATGCACTTAAAAGAGATGTGTGTACTCGTGAGAGAAGGATTCACATAGCACACAATAAAGGGGGCACACAAAGGAATAAAGAGTGGAACCCACACAATACAAGTATTCACAAAATGAATAAGAAGGGGGACCCACAAAGTGCACATGCACCTAGAATGAGAGGGAGGATCATCAAAGCACACAAACACCTCTACATATTGTTAGCACCAAAGTGGGATAAGATCTACAAAGAACATAAGGAAGGGGACCTGCATTGCTCAAGGATCGACAAAACAAGTAGATTACTCTATTTAATGTAAACAATGATAATGGCCAAGCAACTTAGGGGTTTGACTCATAGACCAAATGGGCGAAGATCCTAAGAATATTGACCTTTCTACACTCAGGTCCAAGGAAATGACAAAGAAGGATAAGAGCCTAGGATATGGAAAGATAGTTTCCACTTAATTTGTTAAAATCTACGAAAGGGAGGGGGTTGAAAGAGAAGGAAAAGAGTCAATAATTTCTAAGGATTTATCAATTCAAGGTGATTTAATGTGTCCTAATCATATGATTGAAGAGTGTATGAAGGATTATTTCCATTTTTGGTAAGGTTATGGTTGGAAATTGATGTAGGAGCATATAGCACCAATGCTAAGGCATTGGGATAAGAACATGCAAAAATAGCTAATGTGTAGGCAATCAAAATAGAAAGGTAACAAGGTAGAGCATGAGTAGCATAAAGGTTGAGCATGAGTAGGCACAAAGGAGTGTGTTTGGATAGAAGGCATAGGTGAACATTAGCATGAAAAATATGTGTGTGCAAAATGGTTGGTTGGTTGCAAAGGAAGGTTATCTCACAAAGGAGTGGGTTGCATGTTATAATGGATGTGCAAAAAATGATATGTTGCATGAAGTTGCACATTGAAGATGAAGTGATGCATGGACTAGTTGAATTGTTACACACGGAGCTACTATTCATGGGAGAAAAATGAATGACAAAAGTCACAAACTTAAATTTTAAATCTCATATGGAGATGTCATATCGAAATATGAGTGATTCACTTGAAGCTATTGGAAGCTCTAATTCACTTAGAGCTATTGGAAGCTCTAATTCACTTGAATTTAACATATGCTAGCTTATTCAAATTTAATACACATCATACCTTATTCCTTGTTTTAGTACATGCCATGGTTATGGGAGTAGGATAGGGGGTGAAAGTTCATGCCAAGTCGTAGGCAGCTCTAGGATTCAATCCTGGGGAAGAGGTATCATTCCATGAACCATTCAAAGAAAAAAAAAGAGAGTGATGGGCACTCTAATGTGTCGAACTATCACTTTTTGCATGACCACATTAAATTTCCTTGATCACTAATAGCTTCAAAATTAATTAGCATGGCTAAGATTCTCAAGACGAAGATATAAGTAATGAGATCCTCTTTATCCATTTCCCTGTAGTCACATTAACCCAATTTCCTAAACAATAGGACAAAAAGCATCATTTAACTTATAAGTAACAAAGTGCCCACAATACCTCAATTTCCTCAACAATATGACCTAAAGCTTCCTAAGACAATATGACTGAAAACTACATAGACTTACAAACGACAAAATATCAGTTTGCACTTTGCAGGTGGTCTTATGATCTAATTTTGGGCTTGTGGGCTTATGATGTAATTTTTTTATTTCCCTTGTTAGTGTGGCCAATGACAATGAACCCTGGGGATTACTATGACTAGTGACCTTCAAGACAAACTTTAAAATCATGGGTCTCCATAAAAACTTTCACCTAATATCACATATCACATTGTTAGATAACATATCATTAATCAGTATTGGAATTTCTGTTGCTTTGAAGCAATCAAAGCATAAATTTGTGGAACTTGAAAGATACACAAGGATTCCATAACAGGAATTCAAATTTGATTCAGAAATCAAAGAACGGAGTTGCAGCACTGGTGACCATAATTTAGATAGAATGTTCTTTCCACAAAACCAAACTTAACTTTAACTTTAGATCTAAGCATTGCTGAGTACCACCACAACATATCATCTGTCTGCAGGAGATGCTGCGCCATTAATTGGGGGGCTCTCCTCGTCGGAATCATTGGCTGATGGGTTCAGTTGATAATCACTCAAGAAGCGTTGGGGATTGCAGCTCTCTGTTGGATCACATCCATCTTCTATCACTGCTCTATTTGAGGAAGAAACTGTCTGTGTAATAATACCAAAAAAAAACATCAATATCCCAATTAAATTATCCAAATTAAAGTTCTCAACCATTGTGTTAAGCCCTTCATTGTCGAGAGAGAAACGAGATTCTTAAGCCAAGGTGACATTCTATTGAATTTAGATTATGTATTGGGTGCATTCCCAAGCTCTGGGAAGACCTCAAATCGCATATCAAACCCACAAGAAAAAACTATTCATCACCTTTACTTCTGTTTCCTCTTCATGGTTCTTGCTAATTAGGAGGCGGCCGTTTTCTGCCATGTACAAGAGCAAACGAAGTTGTAAGAAAAACTGATGCAGAAATCCCCGGAGTCTGCAATATTTCAAAATTAAACAATGGAAAAGTATTGTTCTTACCAGTATGAAGCCTCATGGGTCTTCCACACATGCAATTCTGAACATTGAAGTTAATCACCATGAACATCAAGATCAGAACGTATAAAAGACCAATCTGAGTCCTTTGCTCCATCATGGCTCCTGAGTTCGCCCAATTTGACTTCAAGGCTCTGTGAGTACTCAGTTTATCCGTGTGTATGGCTATTTAAATTCCATGCGTAGTATATTCTATACCTACGTGCATCTGCGCGCCGTTGAATATTGAAAAATAATGGAATAAAAACTGCAGAATCCGAGGCATTTGAGGCAATAATGAAGGCTAAATTGCCTATAATAATCTGTTTGATAGGTCACCAGATTCCTTGAATCGATGAGCATCCACCGGAGATCCTGCGCCGTGAGTGGACAACAGTTGACTTACAGCCTTTCGTTGATAACGCAAAATGTCAAACGCGTAAGGTTTCAAATAATTCTCTAATCAAATGCAAGTTATCGAGTGGGTCAATGGGTTGATCTGTTGAGTTGAGTGATTATATTTTATAATTTTAGTGTTTTTTGAGTTTTTCAGCATGTTGAATCCATTTCTAGTTTAGAAATAGATTTTGAACAACAATTCATTTAAATTTATATCGTCAAATTTAAACTAAAAAACCATTTCATAGAACAGTTAACCAAAACCATTCAAAAATTACAACCAACCTCGAAATTTCGCTCTTGATTTATCTTTGCCAGCGAGCGGCTAAGCGAGATTGCTTGAATAATTTTCCAGGTAGCAAATCACTAAATTTGAAGATATGAAGAGAACGTGCAACCTAAAATGCAAGATGAGGTAAAGTAGGATTAGACAGAGGGACATATTCACGATTTAAAAAGGGATAGTAGATTTAAAAAGGGACAGAGGGACATATTCACTCTCAGCAAGACGAGCACGGATTTTTCTGGGATAGTAGATTGGATAGTACATGGCGATTGGATGGGTATTTCACGATGTTGGCGGTGGGGCTTTGGACGCACACAAGCAACCTAATGTACAGTGTTGACCCAACAAAGTTTAACATCAACTCGTTGGTCGGTTAGGATGCCCAACAGAGGGGGAAAACGACAAGCCAACAATTAAAGACGCCCAACACTAACCAGAAGATGCATGGGCACTTTAGAATACAAGCGAAAAAAAAATGCTTCTATGAGAAAGAAGGAGACTTAGAGGAGAGAGAAAAACCAATTTAGCAACTTTTGCAACAACTATGGATTGAGAATTGTTGATTTCCCCTCTCCAAAATTATTCAATGGTGGRGAATTGAGAGATGTTGGGATTTGTGACAACCATWACACTYTCRAAGATGAAATAAAACCTCACACTACCAAAACACTAYTCATTAACTATTCACACTAAGAASGATTTACAGGGCAACCATTAAAAACCTACAACAATTTAATAAACCATAGTTGTGGATTAACTCTGTAAAAAAAATGCACAAYACAYAAAAGTAAAAAATACACATTGAAACATGGTCTACCCTGGAAACCCAAATGGGAAAACTAGCATTCAATTGGCTTCAAGTGGGCTTTTATTATATAGCATTCGACAGGTTCTGGTTCAACTCTATGTTTTTGAGTGAAATTTGGGCATCATTCATCTTCCTTCTCAATCAAAGAACCTCTTCTCCATCTCAAAGAACCAACATACATGAGCGGGATAAACTAAGGGGATAGTTAGAAGGTCAAGTGTCCCCAACCCTTCAGCTTCCCCAAGCTGGTTTCTCCTCCTAATTTTTTTTTCCTTTTGTCTTTTTGTACATGGGGGAAAAGGTCTATGAGAATTTATTTATTTTTAATACAACATTTTTTTTGCAATAAAACTCTTCCTTAACCTTACATCTTATGTGCTTGCCTTATGTTTTGATTAAATACAGGGGTGGACATCAATCGTGATGGCATGGGGCCCTTCACGCCAACAAATCGGTCTCTTCTTTGTCCATAGCCTCAAACCTTTCCCATGTCGGTTGTCGTAGAGCATGTGCCTTAGATAATTTTTCTTATTCGGATCTGATTCAGATCACACCTCCCCATTGGGAGGATTTTGGTCCCCAAAAGATGTCAAGGATAGATGAGGGAACCTGCTTGCAATCTGGTTCCTCTCATACCACTTCGCCTTCCTTGGAGTCTATCCTTTGAGACCAATCTGCCACATCTCTTGTTGTCCTCTTTCAACTCTTCCAGGGTGTGTGGTGCAAAGTCTTCAACAGTAGGAAGAACCTGAAGTTCCTCCTCATCAAACATGGAAGGTTCAAGCAATTTCAAATACTCCACATTTACTACCGAACTGATATGCATATAAGGAGGAAGTCTTAGCCTGAAGGAAATCTCATTCATCTACTCAATGATATCAAATGGTCCATATCTGAGAGGATTGATTTTTGTTTTTGCTCCTTGCAGTCATTCCTTACGAAGATAAATCCAAACCTTGTCTCCAACATAGAACTTGTGATCCTCCCTGTGTTGGTCATGCCTAGCTTTATATAGTTGTTGTCTCTTATCAAGACTCTCTTGAACCCTTAGATGTATCTACCTAATTTTGTCCACGAATGTGCTCACCTTCTTTTCATCTCCTTGCAGCCCCGCTTCATCCTTATATTGTCTATACATAAAATCAAATGGTAAAGAAAGTAAGTAACCAAAACAAGTCTCGAAAGGAGACTTATTGGTGGAATAATGAAGTTCTATATTGTAGGAGTGTTGAATGTAGACTAGTTGCTCGTCCCAAGTCTTTGGATGTTTGTTATTATAGCCTCTCAAAAATTGTACCAATGTCTAGTTAACAACCTCGGTTTGTCAGTCGGTCTGAGGATGGAATGCAATGGAATACTTCAACTTGGTATCCATTCTCTCCCAAAGCGGTGTCCAAAATATTCCCAAAAACATGTTATCTTGATCAGATATGATGGAGGTTGGAAATCCAATGTACCTCGACATGGATGAAGAATAGTTTAACTTCCTCTCATATAGATATTTTCTTATTACATGGAATGAGCACACACATTTCACTGAAGCAGTCTACCACGAAAAACAAGTAGTCATGGCCTCTACGAGTCGTAAGAAAACCTCCAACAAAAACCATGGATATGCTCTCCCAAGGCCTGCTTGGTACTGGAAATGGCATGTACAAGCCAAGTTTCTGGTTTCTTGGCTTGTTAGTGTTACAAACAACACAACCTCTAACAAAATTTTCCACATTCTCTTGCATCTTTGGCCAATACACATACCATTGCAAATTTCCCATTGTCTTTTTCACACCAAAATTCCAAACAACTCTAGAAGTGTGTGACTTTATCATCAACTAAACTCTTATGTCTGCGGGTATGCATAGTTTGTCCAACTTGTATAACAACCCATCTTGGATGTGGTATTCATTTTCTTCCATGGCAGTGGTCGATCTCTCCTTTAGCTGTGTGTAGACTCCTCTGAAATCTTTTTCTTCCTCATAGTATTCTCTTAGAATTTGATGAGTTAAAGGATCAAGTTCCATTATCACTCCAACTACTACAATCTTTTTCACTGGTGGTCGAGAGAGCATGTTTGCTATCTTATTCATGACTCCTTTCTTAAACTTGATCAATAGATGAATTTTTTGCAAGAAACCTAACCACTTGTAATGTTTCACCTGTTGCATCTTGATCTGACTTTTCAGGTACTAAAGGGGATGATAATTTGTGTGTATGATGGCCTCTTTTCCTAGGAGATAATGCTTTCATTTCTTCACCACTTGAACAATCTCAAAGAGCTCTTTATCATATGTTTGGTATCCAAGAACCGCTCCATGAAAAAACTCTGAATGGTATTACACAGGCCTTCCTCCTTGCATGAGTACTTCTCCTAGTGCATACCCACTGGCATTGGTCTCTAGCTCAAAAGGTCACTATAAATTTGGCATGGATAAGATCAAAGCATCATTGATTTTCTTCTTCATGTCTTAAAATGCTCTTTTTTGTAGCTTACCCCAATGAAATATCTTCCCTTTGGCAGTCAAATCATGCAATGGCACTGCTACTATGGAGAATCTTACAATGAACTTCCTTAAATATTGGGTTTCCCCCATGAAACTCCTAACCTCTGTCACGCTGGTGGGAATAGGCCATTGGGTGATGGTTGCAATCTTCTTTGGATCCACTCTCATCTCTCCTCCATCGATCATGTGTCCAAGATATATCAAGGACATCTTCCCGGACTCACATTTCTACAAATTGGTAATCAGTTGATTCTTCCTTATGGTATCAAGTACATGTGTTGCATGTGAGAAACACTCTTTCCAATTATCACTGAGGATTAGTATGTCATATAGATACTATTACAAAAGATTCCATGAAGCAGTGTAGCACATCATTCATTAGTCTCATGAAAGTTGTAGGTTCATTGCATAAACTGAAAGGCATTACTAGCCACTCATAGCAACCTTCTCTTGTTTTGAATGGTGTCTTCCACATGTCTTCTACTTTGATCCTCACTTGATGGTAGCTTGATTTGAGGTTCATCTTGGTGAAGAATTTGGCTTGTTGCAACTGACCCAACAAGCCATCAATCATTGGCAAAGGATATCTATTCTTGATGGTGATTTGATTCAAGGCACGACAATCAATGCACATTCTCTAGCTTTTGTCCTTCTTTGGCACCATAATAATGGGTGAGCCACCTGACGATGTATTGGGTCTAATGAATCCCTGCTCAAACAACTATTGTAGTTGATTCTTCACTTCATCTGCTTCAATGACAGACTGCCTATACAATCCAATGTTAGGCAGTGGTGACTACTACAACAATTGAATCTTATGTTTGACATATTGCTTTGGTGGAAGCCCCTAAGGCTATTGAAACACTTCTTTGTAGGCTTCTATCAGTGTTTTTAGTTGTTAGAACTACTTTCCAATACTTCCTTCCAAGGATGCCTTCATCTCCAAATTTTTTCCTTCTCCTTGTTGCTTTCCTTCTCTCAAAAACAACAAGACAAACTTCTTCATACTACCCATGATTATTCTAGTCTAATGAGCGTTGATTAGAGAGACTTTGGATTTGTCCTTGTGTGCATTTATGGAAAATCATTTTCCTTCCTTGACTAGTCTATATTGGTTAGCTCTCCTTCTGAAGATGGAATCTCTCACATACAAGTATGGGCTTCCCAAGATGACTCCACATACATCAAAGGAACCACATCTACAACCACTTCATCAGTAAAGTTTTGGTTGATGGAAAACTTGAATTTGTATTTCTTTCTCACTTTCAATTCCACATCTTGATTTTCATATCCCATAGGTTAAGGTTGCAGATGATCTTGTGTCTCTATCCCAAGCTTCTCAACCAATTGCGCAAAGATTAAGTTGGACTATGAACCGGGATCAATCAAGCAATCCACCTTGCTTTGTTTCATGTGGATTTTAATTCATAATAGTTCATTCATCTCCTTCTCCTCCCTGTGGTTGCAGCCAACTAATGCCACCTAATTTTGAATATTGGTACAACTAATCTTCCCTTCCATGTATAAGGTATTGTCCACCCTTTCCTCAACATCCATGGTTAACCTCACTTTCTTATTCTTCTTTTGGATATGTTTTGGGCACTTCTCAGGATGTAATTTCCAATAATCCTCCTTAGTGTCCCTTTCAATCACAACCTTTGCATTGCTTGGTGGAAGGGGTTGCTTCTTGTGTCGCTACCAAAATATTCTTCTCATTCCACTTCTTCTTGTTTTTTCTTCTTTTTATGCTTGCTTCTTCTGCTTGTCTCCTTCGAGGTATTGTGCTTGAACAATGGCCTCATCAATAGTATTTGGTTTGAACAACATTGGTTGTGTTGGATTTGAGGTAGAAATTTCCCCGAGTACTTGACCAACATATATGGAATTTTGAGAGAGACTCCCATATGAATTGCTCTSTTCCTGAACTCAGTGGTGAACTCCTACACTAATTGTCCTTGCCTTTGCCTAAAGTAATTCCATATTATTTGTTGGTGTTCCTCATATTTGATTGGGTAAAATTGGGCTTTGATCATGTCCTTGAACACCTCCCAATCAATTACYAGTAGCTCATTTTCTAGTTCTCTTCCTACTGCATCATTCTCCCACCATGCCAAAGAATGGCCTTCAAGCTTCAACTAWGTGAATGCAATCTTTTGTTTTTCRGTTGCTTCATGCACACTGAAGTATACCTCCTGATGCAGCCATTGGTTCATTTTGATGGCATCAACTTTCTCTGTATATTGCTTGATTTCCACCTTAGCCTCCACACATAAAGGTACCTATGTCTTACTATAGTTTCATTCTCCCATATATTGCTCAGTCTTGCACTCTGCCTCTAGCTTATTTTCTTCTTTCTTGGGTTCTTCATGACAAGCCTCTGTTGATGGTGTCTCCCTACATTTTTCTGCCAATAGTTGTGATACCCTTGATGTCAACGTAGCTAGACTCTGATCAAGTCGGTCCAACCTAACCTTGGGATACTCTTCCTCATCTTCTTCATGATGTTCCCCAACTATTCTTGGTGCTATGCTTCACTCTAACCTTAGCATCAACTATTTTCCTCTTCTTCTCTAGTCACTATAGGTACTTACCATACATGTCTCGCTAGGTGTACTCAAACTTAGGCTCTGATACCATCTAATATATAAATGGTATGCTTATAGCATGTCCATTTCACCAACACGGATGCTCATTATGAACCAATAAATTTCTATTTCTGCGTAATTTAGAATTCAAACTACTGCAACGGCTTCTGGAGCAACAACTTCTATAGCCATAGCTTATGTAGCAATACACTCAGTGGAGAGAGTTCTTACGAGCTTTTGTAGCAAGAGATTCCACAACATTAGCTTTCACAGCAATACATTTAGTGGAGTGTGTTCTTATGACCCACGAAAAACTTGTGGGAACAGGTTAATTTACCAACGAGATGAATGAGGATGCCCAACTATAAAGAAATGGCCAATGGATGAATTACATCACTCAGTAATTGTAACACCCCAGGTTTTGAGCCCCATATTAAATAATGTATTTTGTTAATTGTTAAGAGGCTAGAGGGCCCAAACAATTAAAAGAGTGTAGTGTGCCTAAGAAATGTAATGTTTTGATCATTATTAATAATAAACACATTGTTGGTTGCTAGACGAACAAAGACTAGAGTTATAGGGGGCTATGATTCCACGAGAGAGGGGGGTTGAGGGGATAAATGTTTATTTCCTATTTTGATTACCCTTTTGTCTAAGGGAGGGGATCAGTTACGTGAACTTCTTGGGGGGAGGCTAGGAGGTTCTTGATTCCCCACGAACTACTTAAACCCACCCCTGGTATGTTGGGGGGTTTGCTCATTCACTCATTCATTCATTCCATTCTTACCTATCACTCATTCATCCTTCCTCATCCGTGTCTTGGCTTGGGAAAAGGGAAACAAACTGCTGAAGAGTAGCCATGGTATTTTTGGTTGTAGATGTCGTTGGTGTAATCCAGCCCTGACTTGAGGCCTGCATGTCTGAGATGCATTGGCCTGTGTCTAGCTTGTTCACAGCTGCAAGTCATGAGAGTTCCAACATGGGGGTTTTGGACCAGTTGCACTGGAGCCCTGGAAGGAGAAGGACTTCCTGAAGGACTGTGTGGCAGAGAAGGGTGGGGGTCCATTCTCTTGGGTGGCACAGGCTGGGTAGAAGAGAATTGGGTACTTGGATTGTTGTGAGTGTTGGGAAAGCCTGTGAGAGCTTGAGTGTTGATTGGTTTGGGAAGCCAAGTAACACTCTGGAACCGTCCTTATGGATTCATAACCCTGGCTTGGGGGTGACGTTGTTGTTGAGGTTTGGAACAATAGTGTCTACGGTTGGGTGGAATGTCCTTGGTCTGCAGCGAGTTGGTGTCTTCTTTTATAAAGATAAGTGCTCTCTGTTATGGTATTATTTACCTGTATATGAATGTATTCCATTGTGTATTTATTTATCGTTTAATTAAATCTGTAGAATATCCATGCTTGTTGGTTATTGTTGTGCATGTTGTTAGATATTTTCTTTTATGCATCATTATTAATTTAAAAAGGCATCGGTAAAAGAAAGAAGTCCAAGGGTGGGCTTGAAGGTAACGTACCCCGACTTGTGGGTAGTGGGGTATGTTACAGATTGGTATCAAAGCTTCTGGTTGAAACACCAGGCTGGTATGGGTCGGGTCTGTTGGTCAGAGTCTCGTGGTTGAGATCGAATTCTGACCTTGAAGTTGAAAAGATCAGGAGGAATGGTGTTGCAGAATTTACACATGAGCTAGAATGTCAGAGATCCTATGTAAGGGATCAAAGGATCATGACCGTCCCTTTTGAATTCAGGAGTGATCGACACTGTGGGATCAAGAGAGATTTGGGATCATTGGATCGGAGGGAAGGTTAACAAGGGTCGTCCGATGAAGGTGAAGCAAAGGTTAAGTCACAACTGTCAGATCTCATTGGAGAGAAATCGACGGTGGGGAGGCATTGCGGGGATCGCGAAGAAAATTAAAGTTTCTACAAGTTGTTGGCCTGCAATTGCTCAGGGTCGTTGATATTGCTAGATCAACGATGGAGATCGATCCCACTATGGACGAGCATCTTCGCATTGCGAAGATCGGGAAGGAAATTAAAGCATGAGCAAGTTGAGTTTCCGCAATCACGCATGTTCGTTGATCTTCACGGTCCATTAAAGCACGACTATTGATCTTGCAAAGTGAGGTAAGTGCTCGAAGGTTAAGTTGAGGTCAAAGCTCTTGGTCACATGTAGAGAAGACAGAGTGAACTTCGTGCAACTCATGGTCGTTGATCCAAACAAGGGACATGTGTTGGCAGATGGGCTAGTTCGAAAGTTCGGCGTTCGAGAGAAATGGAGTGTGTTGATGCGCAAACTCCCGAAGTCCAGAGTTCATCCAGACCATTCATAAAAAGGGACATGTGTCAGCAGATCGGCTATTTTGGAAGTTCGACGTTCGAGAGAAATGGAATGTGCTGATGTGAAATCTCCCAAAGTCTCGAAGTCCGTCGACCGTTGGATAGAGCGGTGGGTTTCAAGAGTGTTGAGGATCGTCAGATCTACGCATGGGTGATTGTGATCCGTAGATCTCACAACGGTTCGAGAGTTCGATGTTCGGGAGGAACAAAGTTTGCTAAGGCGAAATCTTTTGAAGCCCGAAATTCAAAAGTGACGTGGCTCGCGGACATCACCTGGGATGTGTGCCATGTGTCAGTGAGTTTTGAATCTATGGAAGATTGAAATGTCAGTTAGAACATGACATGTATCACCCACGTGATTGGGCCACGTCTCCGCTTCTAGTATTTCGCCACATGGCAACAGATCATGTAGTCTGGAGACTGGGCACTCCAGAGGAAAAATATGTGGCAGTTTGCGTTGGGTCGAGAACTCTCGAAGGCCCGAAGTCCAAAGTACATATCGACCGTTGATTCCAGAAGACACGCGGCAGTAGATCTCGTAGTTTGGAGACTTGGTACTCTAGGGGTTTTCAAGTTTCTACAAGTGAAAAGTTTCGAAGCCCGAAGTCGCAAAGGCATGCAGACCATCGATTTAGGATCCCTTTGGGACCTTTCTCAACCATTGGATCAAGCAGTGGAAGGACAGGGTAAGCACTTCGGTGAATTTTCACTCCGAGGGAGTTGAGCAGTGCAGGAACTGAATATCCCAGACCCCCGGAGCGTTGAATTAATAGAGGACCATTCGTCCCAACACTTGATTAATTCATAGACTGTCAATCTCGTGAAGCCTCCAGATGCGGGCGGGGTCATCCATTTGACGGGAGATTAAATCTCGACTGTCCGATCCTTGTGGTGGAGCTAATGGAGATTTTGGCGAAGGGTAACTCCGGGAGGAAACAGGAGTTGACATCAAAGACCAGACAAAGGCCAAAGTCCGGAGGACTTGGTCCCGACACCGGTCCCGTGCACAGGTAAACAAAAAAAAAGGGGGGGCTTGGGAGGTAACTTAGCCACGGGTTTCTGGCTCGTACAATCCCCGTGTGAAATAACACAGAGCGAGGCGCTAAGGAAGGGACTAAGTCGTGGATTCGAACCATGGTCACTTGAACCCTGGTTTGAGGGAAGCGCCTGCGCAGAATGAAATTTTGTGTTAGCCAAGGATAACAGGACACTATTATTTTGCGAAGAATGGGGATATATTCTTCCTGAACTAAGAAGAAAAGGACCTGTAGCATTGTTTGGCAAATTTCTTTATATGCATAATTCTAACAAAATGGTCACTTACACATTTTGCAGAATTAAGAGATTTAAACATATCAACTTGGAATGAAGATTCGAGAGATGGAAGAAGGTAAGGGAGCCTCCAACCATGATAGAGAGGCCAAAGGCCAGAATACTAGAGTTGGTAATGCAGAGACAGAGTCCAATGGGCGCAAGGGCAGAGGAGAGCAAGAAAAATTAATAGAAATTGTAAGAAGCCTAAAAATAGAAGTGTAGAGCTACAAAGCAGACAATGAGAGACTGATGAGAGAGAAAAGTCAGATAAATGCTCGAGTGTTGCAGAGCTTAAACCAATTGCAGAGGAAAACAAGGAATGGCTTCGAGCAAGGGGAAGATGGCAGGTTTTGTGAAAGAAGAGATGATCGTGGAAGAGGTTGTTATTCAAGAAGTGTTAGCAGAACTCATAGACACCACTCACCTCCTTACTTAGCAAGAAATTTTTATGCATCGAAAGATTCTATAAGCAGTCCAAAGGTGTCTCATGTCAGGCACCAAAGAAGGAGACAGGAAGTGGACAGTTTGTAAGGAGAGTTGAGGAAGCTTAAGCCACCCTCCTTTGATGGTGAAAAAGAAAGGGAAGATGATGTCGAAGCATGGTTGCTTGGACTCGAGAGATATTTTCAATTGCATAACTATTCATCAAACCTAGAAGCTAGAATTGCCACCTACCATTTACATGGGAAAGTTGCAATGTGGTGGGATCAACTAAAGCAAGTTGAACATATTAATGAGAATAGGATCACTTGGAAGCAATTCAAGAATTACTTCCAGAAGGAGTACCTCTCAAAGCATTTATATGACAAGAAAATGCAAGAGTTCTTTGAACTCAGGCTGGGAAGCATGACTATGGCAGAATATGAGAAGAATTTTTGGGGGTTGTTAAAGTATGTTGGGTTCATTAATGAAGAGAAGGTGAAAATACATAGATTTCTAAGTGGACTGCCAGCCTTTTATAAAGAAAATATTAGGTATGATGAGCCCAAGACCTTGAATGAGGCCATTAGGAAGGCTAAATACCTGTATAACCAAGGACATAGAAGAGAACCCCTGCATAAATCTTGGAAGGGTAAGAAGGAGGAGAAGTTCGATCAGAGGAGGAAAGGATTCAAACCTCCCTTCAATAGGAATGAGCCTAATAGAAATCATCAAGATCAGTATGTTAAGGGTGAATCCAAGAAAGAAGACTTCTTGTGAAAAAGGGGTAGACCACCAATCCAATGTTGGGGATGCAAACAAGATCACATGTACAAGGATTGCCCACACAAAAAGGACAAAGTAAATACTGTGCACAATGTCCAAGAGGCTACAACGGTTGAAGATATGGGAAGGATTTATGCAGCCTTAGATGATCGACAAGCAGAGTACCAATCCAATATGATCGAGGTGGAAGGTAAGATCATAAATCAGCATGTTGCTATTTTAATTGATTCAGAAGCAAGTCATTGTTACATTGATCATAAAATAGTGGATAGATTACATTTGGAGAAAAGTAAGCTTGGAAAATCAAGTTTGGTTCAGTTAGCCACTAGAACCAAAAGGAGAGTCCATAATATGGTCTGAAGTTGTTCCATAAGTCTTAATGGTGTGAATACTAGTGTTGATCTGAATATCATACCCTTGGGATCTTATGATATTATAATTGGAATGGATTGGTTGGACAAGCATCATGTTGTCCTAGATTGTCATAGCAAGATATTTACCTGTCTTGATGGAGATGGAAAACAGAACATTGTGAAAGGAGTTCCAAGACCCATCTCTATAAGGGAGATTTCAGCCTTACAGCTAAAGAGATGTTTTAGAAAAGGATGTCAATTGTATGCAGCTCATGTGGAAGAGCCAGAAAATACAAAGGGGCCAAGCCTTGAAGATTTCTTGGTACTACAGGAATCTGAAGATGTATTACAAGAAATACCAGGGTTTCCACCAAGAAGGGAGATAGATTTTTCAATTGATTTAGTGCCCGGAGTTGCCCCGGTGTCAAAAACACCTTACAGAATGAGCACACCAGAGTTAAAATAATTACAAATACAGTTGGAGGAATTGTTGAAGAAAGGGTACATACGTCCAAGTGTTTCACCTTGGGGAGCACCAGTACTTTTTGTCAAAAATAAGGATGGAACCTTGAGGTTGTGTATTGACTTTTGACAACTAAATAAGTATACTATAAAGAACAAGTATCATCTACCTAGAATTGATTACCTCTTTGATCATCTAAGAGGAGAAAAGACATTTTCAAAGATTGACCTGAGGTCAGGATACCATCAGGTAAGGATCAAGGAAGAAGACATTCACAAGACAACCTTTAGAACCAGGTATGGGCATTATGAATTTGTAGTGATGCCATTTGGACTGACCAATGCACCAGTTGTCTTTATGTGCTTAATGAATGGCATATTCAGAAATTATTTTGATAAGTTTGTCATAGTATTCTTGGATGACATACTTGTCTATTCTAAGTCTGAAGAGGAGCATGAACATCACTTAAGACTGGTATTGCAAGTGCTGAGAGAACATCAGTTGTATGCCAAGCTGAGTAAGTGTTATTTTTATCAAAAGAAGATCCATTACTTGGGACACATTATTTCATAGCAAGGTAGAGTAGTAGATTCAAAGAATATTAAAGCCATTAGAGGATGGCCAACACCCATAAATGTGCCAGAAGTCGGATATTTTATGGGATTTTTTGGTTACTACAGAAGGTTCATAGTAGGGTTCTCTAAGATTGGTCATCCCATCACTTCTTTGCAAAAGAAGGGAACTAGATTTGAATGGACATATAAGTATGAAGAGAATTTTAATCTGTTGAAGGAATTACTTACTAGTGCACCTGTGTTAAAGATTGATGACCCAAATGAAAGTTTTGTGGTATGTACATATGCATGTAAAGAAGGACTTGGGGGAGTCCTCATGCAAAATGGACATGTCATTGGTTATGAGTCCAGAAATCTTAAGGAACATGAGAGGAACTATGCCACACAGGATTTGGAGCTTGCTACCATTGTCCACGCCTTGAAGATGTAGAGGCATTATCTCATGGGGAAGAGATTTGAATTATGGACAAACCACATTGGCCTAAAGTATCTTTTTGAACAGCCAACCTTGAATTCCAGACAAACAAGATGGCTAGAATTTTTAAGTGAATATGACCTCGATATCAAGCATATCAAAGGAAAAGATAATAAAGTTGTTGATGCACTTAGTAGAAGAGTGCATCTCATGCATGCTACTGTTGTCAGTACGCATCAGTCAGACTTGAAGAGCAGAATTTTAGATCATATTGTTACAGATTAGCATTACCTATAGGTAAAGGAAAGCTTACAGCAAGGAGATGTACAAAAAAAAATAAAGGAGTGTGAGATAAAGGAAGATGGATTACTTATGCATAAGAATAGAATCTATGTTCCTAGTTCCAGAGAACTAAGGAATTTGGTATTGAAGGAAATGCATGATGTTCCTTATGTTGGACATCTCAGTTACTAGAAAACGATTACAGCAGTAAGAAGCCAATTCTTTTGGCCAGGAATGAAAAAGGATGTTGTTGATTACATCTCTCGATGTATGGAATGTCAGAAGGTGAAGGCTAAGTATAGGCACCCAACGAGTTTGTTGCAGCCATTACCAATCCCAGAGAAGAAATGGAAAGTGATAACCATTGATTTCATAACTAAATTAACCAAGACAACAAGACAACATGATTCAATCATGGTAGTGGTTGACAAATTAACAAAGGCTGCTCATTTTGTTCCTATAAAAACAACGCATACAGCGGATAATATTGTCGAGGTTTACATGAGGGAGATTGCTAGATTGCATGGGATACCTAGGGCAATTGTCTCGGACAGAGATACAAAGTTTACCTCCAATTTATGGAGGTGATTGTTTAAAGGATTTGGTACAAATCTAAACTTTAGCACAGCATACCATCCACATTCAGATGGGAAAACAGAGAGGGTCAACCGAGTAATTGAAGATATGTTGAGAATGTATGTGATGGATAAGCCATCTAAGTGGGAAGATTACTTACACTTGGTTGAGTTTTCATATAATAATGGGTATCAAGATTCATTTAGAATGGGCCCATTTGAAGCCTTGCATGGTAGGAAATGCAATACTCCAGTGACCTGAGACAACCCAACAGATAGAGTGGTACTTGGGCCAGAGTTGCTCAAGGATATGGAAGACCAGATGGTTAAGATCAAGCGGAATTTAAAGGCAGCTCAAGAGAGACAAAAGTTTTATGTAGATAAGAATGGGATAGCTAGAGAATTTAAAGTAGGGGAGCATGTACTTCTGAAAGTGAAGCCCAAGAAAATCTCTTTGAAATTGGGTAGTTGTACAAAGATGGCAGCCAGATTATGTGGTCCATTTGAAATATTGGACAGAATAGGGCCAGTTGCATACATGCTTGCATTGCCTACTTCCATGAATGTGCATAATGTATTTCATGTTTCTTTGCTAAAGAAATATGTACATGATCCTAACCATGTTATTGATTGGCATCTGATTCAAGTAGAGACAGAGGGAGAATTTCA
>ML778962.1:161771-193285 GCA_009831015.1 Picea engelmannii
CTGGAGCCTTGGAAGGAAAAGGAATTCCTGAAGCACTGCATGGTAGAGAAGGACGGGGGTCCATTCTCTTGGGTGGTGCAGGCTGGGTAGAAGAGAGTTGGGTACTTGGATTGCTACGAGTGTTGGGAAAGCCTATGAGATCTTGAGTGCTGACTAGTTTGGGAAGCCAAGTAACACTCTGGAATCGTCCTTATGGATTCATAGCCCTGGCTCCGAGGTGACATTGTTGTTGATATTTGGAACAATAGTGTCTATGGTTGGGTGGAACGTCCTTGGTCTACAGCCAGTTGATGTCTTCTTTTATAAAGATAAGCACTCTCTGTTATGGTATTATTTACCTGTATATGAAAGTATTTCGTTGTGTATTTATTTATCGTTTAATTAAATCTGTAGAATATGCATGCTTGGCTGTTATTGTTGTGCATGTCGTTAGATATTTTCTTTTATGCATCCTTATTAATTTAAAAAGGCATCGGTAAAAGAAAGAAGTCCAAGGGTGGGCTTGAAGGTAGCGTACCCCGACCTGTGGGTGGTGGGGTATGTTACAGTAATATAGAAAAACACTTGTGGGTGAGTTTAGGCACTCGACATAAGAGAAAAATGACCAAGGGTGAGTTTAGGCACTTCACATCAGATAAAAATGACCAGGGATGAAAACTAAGTTGACCAACGATCTGTGGGCAAAGGGAAGATGCCCAGATAAAAAAAATGACCCAATAAATTCTAACATCAACCAGTTGGTCGGTTGGGATTCCCATCAATGAGAGAATGACCCAATAAAGGGGGGAAACGACCAACCAATAATTGAAGACACCCAACACTAACCAGATGATGGGTGGTCACTTAAAAACAAAATCCAGCAAGAAAAAAATGCCTATGTGAGAGAGAAGGTGACTTACAAGAGAGAGAAAAACATATTTAGCAACTTTTGCAATAGCTATGGATCGATAACCATTGATTTCCCCTCTCCAAAATCATTCAACGATGGGGAATTGAGAGTTTTTGTAATTTGTGACAGCCATTACACTCTCCAATATGAAATAAAATCTCCACACTATGAGAACATTGCTCATTAACTACTCACACTAAGAACTATCTACAGGGAAACCATTAAAAACCTACAACAATTCAATAGACCATAGTTGTGGATTAAAACTATAAAAAATGCACAACACAAAGTAAACAATACACATTGAGAAATGATTTACCCTCAAAACCAAAATGGGAAAATTAGCATTCAATTGGCTTGGGTCAGGATTTTATTATGGAACAATGGGTAGGTTACAAGCTCTCTGGATCAACTCTATGTTTCTCAATGAAATTTGGGTAGCATTCATCTTCCTTCTCGACCAAAGAACCCCTTCTCCATATTCAAGAACCATAATATAGGATCAAGCTCAGCTAAGGGGATAGCTGGAAGGTCGAGCATCCCCAACCCTTCAGCTTCCCCAAGCTCATTTCTCCTCCTTTTTTTTCCCTTTTGTCTTTTGTACATAGGGAAAAAGGTCTATGAGAAAAAAAAAAAAATTTAATACATCATTATTTTTACAATAAAACTTTTCCTTAACCTTACATCTTATGTGCTTGCCTTATGTTTTGATTAAATGTAGGGGTGGACATAGATCGTTATGGCATGAGGCCCTTCATGCCAACAAACTGATCTATTCTTTGTCCATGGCCTCGAACCTTTCCCTTGTTAGTCATCATAGATCATGTACCTTATCCAATTTCTCTTATTTGGATCCAATTTGAATCATGCATGCTCTCCAAATAATCATTTTAAAAAAGGCCAAGAGCATAATGCACTGAATTGGTTTTTCATAAAACATTTCATCTCATGGACACGATGCACTATGTGATTGGACATTACTAACATGGAAAGCTCTGTCGATTTATTATAAATATCCTTCCCTTTCCAATGGGTGCTCATTCGCCGAAAAGTTCCAATCACAACTCAAGATATAGCCCATTGAAATTTTCACTACAACTACTATCGATTTGCACCCAAATCAATCTCAGTGGTTAGATTTGAGACTCGTATATTTAAACCACATTTGTTAAATGAATGGAGCCTTTGATGTTTATATTTGAAAATCATTCCCCATTGTATTTGGGTGATAATCCGAGGTTATGTTGCCTTTGTATCTCATCTACTAGACATATGTTTTGGGCCCACATTGTTGCATATGTTCCATGTCATACATATTATTCATCCTTCACATGCCTCATATCCACTAAGTCCACTTGTCACTATGTGTTAAAGTACTGACATATGTTCCATGTCATACATGTTGGGTCATCCTTCACATGCCACATATCCATTAAGTCCACTTGTCACCATGTGTTAAAGTGTTGATATTATCCTTCCACTTGTTGGCCCAATCACTTTATGTATTCCCAACTCTAAAAATTGATGGGAATTCCCCAAACTTGAACTTGGGCTCCTCCAGCATACCTCCCATTGTAAAGGCTTTGGATGTATCTCTTATAGTGTCATTCGGCCCATTTGCGAAGTTCCCATAGGATTCAAGTGGACTAGCCCACATCCTCGACTACAAGAAATTTGGAGTATGTCATTGAGCCCCTTGTAGTGTTCCCGCCAAGATGTTTATGGGTAACCCTCAAAACCCTTGGTTCTAAAAGGCCCACTCTCTGTGAAACCAAAAATTCAAGGATATTCCACCAAGGATTAGGGGTAATCCATCAAAACCCCTAGTTCTTAAAGGCCCTCGCTCAATTTAGTGATGTCTTTAATGGATTCCACTAAAAGGGTTAAAGGTAATCCCACAAAACCCTCGGCTCTAAAGAGACTTCATATAATGCAAGTGGATCAAATTTTTTTTATTAATTATCCCCAAAGTAATGCATGCATTTTCAAGGGATAACAAGTTCTTTTTATTGATTTTCCCTATTTTCTTTGGCATGCCATAGTTCATTTGGATATGTATGGATGATGACTAATAGTTTGAAGTGGTGAACACTCACCGAGAAGTTTTACAAGCATTCAGGGAGCTGATTTATAGGAGATACCAAAGGTATCATAAGTCTCGCTCTATTTGTTGAAAAGAGTAAAAGTTTCAATTTGATTGCATCCTAGTTTGTTTTTTCTTATTGTCGAGAAAATATGCATTGCATGTATTGATGGGAGGGGCATAAATAACCATATCATCCTCATGAGAAGAATCATTGTTCCCTTCCTCTCTAAATAAAACTAGTATAGTATAGAGTGTTCATTTAGAGCAAGGATGAGCCTTTGTTAATGCTAGTTAAAAACAAGATAGAGATGGTCCTAAATGTGTTTTCATTTATGGGTCATCCATGTTCAATTGATTCTCCATTTTTGTGGTTTAAGGTATCTTTTGTTCTTATATTCACATTGGTTTTGAATCTAATGCTTGTTATGGGGGTATCTTCTTTTAAATTATGTGCAGGAATTGCTTCATAGAAGTTAAGGGTTGGGGGAAATGCTCAATTTTATGCATGTTTTTTGTTAATCTTATTTTCTAAGCATGTAGGAATTGAATAGGAAAAGTTTTCACTAGAAACAAAATTGAAGATGGTCATGCCCTACTTTTGAAGAGCCTAACCTAGAGCAAGATATCGTTGGAATTTAAGTAACGTGAGAGAAATCAAAACACACAATAAACATGCACATATGCACAAGAGAATTTACCTTGGAAACCCTTTACTAGGAAAACCAATAACTAAAGTATATTTACTAACATTGGCCAACATGGCCAACCTGGCTAAAGAATAGGTCACTTGAGGCACCTTACAATGGACGTCACTAAGCCTTTAATTAGGCTTAATCACATGCCAATACCATGGGTCAATAACATGGGCTCATAAAACACCAATGGTAAACCCATCACTCTTTGACTAAATTAACTTAACACTCACCCCTTAACACCAAGTCAAGATTAACTTAACACTCGCCCCTTCAAAATTTTGGGATAAACACCTACCCCTCAAATTTTATAAGCAATTATATGACATTACAACATGACCCCTTTAATTATGTCACCTAGGTCTATGTTTAGAATTCACACCAATGAATTGATGAACCAAGGGTAGCATGCCTAAATAAGGTCTTAAAGTTGTATGCCCATTTTCCTGTGATTAAATCCAACTCCACACTATCCCAAATAATTCTTTCTTGAAATATTCGTTTTACATCATGCATTCTGAAAATATCGATGCATTATTAAATGTCTCTTCAAAGTGATGCAATATAGGCTTGCATGAATTAGATAGTTAGGGTACATCATGACACGAACCTTAGTTCTTAATGTGTTGAACCTTTCCTCATTTTTTTTACACATGATTTTTCAATTGCACAAGTCTAACACGCAACTCACTACCACTCCAACACATGAATTCCAAAAATACATAGTGCCCATGCTTTAAAAAATGATTTACATGAAAACTATATAAAAAAAAATCAAGTGGACTCATGTGTGTGCAACAAAGTCTTGGATCCTCAATGCATGAACACATGGTCAACTCAATTTTCATGAGCTCAACCCTTCAATCAAAATCACTCAATCTGATCAACCATGCATTATGATCTAAATGTGTACTTGTAGATGTCAAGTACACACCCCGTTCTTCTAAGGAGGTCTTCCCTTTTGTGGAAGGAGCATCATCAAATCCCTTTCCTTTATCAACATTTTTAGATCTACAATCCTTCTTATAATGCCCAAGTTTACCACATTTCCAACATTTACTTAAAGATTCTATTGTATATCTAGATCTACCTCAAGATTTAGATTTTCTCCCAAAGACTTAGTTTTATTTCTATCTTGGTGGAGGTCTCTTACAGATAAGGCATATTTTCTCTAAGTACCGATGGTTTTCCTCCTCATTTATTTTTTTATCATGGATTCAGCCACATCATTAAAATTTAATGTGGTTTAATTACTCCCAATAGATACAATGAGTGTATCTTGTGAATCTGGTAAAGAACACAATAGACTAGTGCATTTATCTTTGTTAGAAATTTTACCACAATATTAGAGGCATTGAGATGCTTTGTCATGGATTTGTCATCATTAATTGTCATGAGGTACAACTTCTTTTAAATGAAAATTTTGTTTACCAAGAACTTATAATGATACAAAGTCCCTAACTTATCCTATAATGCCTTGGTTTTGGCTTCCCACAAGAATTTAGTAACATTGAATCTGAAAGACATAACTAGATCCTACTATTTTCCTTCCTATCCAACTATGTATGGTCTATCACTTCCATACCTATAGGTACAATACCAGGATAGATATACTAACCAATTGTTCTTTGTCTACAAGAAGGTCCTCCGTCTTGAACTTCTGTAGCTCAAAATTTTGATTGTTAAATTTCTCAATCTCAATTTTGGAACTGTTTTCCATTCTCTTTCACACGAGAATCATTATCATAGAGATCCCAATGAAACCAAGTTTTCCATAGACCCAAGATAAATTTTCTCTATCAATAACAATCTAAACCCTAGCAACAAAGGCATCCCCCTAAATCCAATAAACTTTCTCTAATACCATATTAAAAATCCATGCATAGCAAGAGAGACAACACAAACAAATAAATATGCACAAAAATGGATTATTTCCTTCCCCATTATTGGCCTCGGTGCCTCCAACACCATCGTTTTCTCTTTCCTTGTGAGAAGGAAAATAAGCTCTGGGTATCTAGTGAACTGATCCAACTCACAACCCTCTCCAATGACCAAATCAAAAAATTGTTGAGATTAGGTCTTCCGTTTTCCATGAGTTTGCAAAAGCTTGGATAAGAAAGAAAAGTGTGTTCACACATGCATACTGCCAATTTTGTCAAACTTGCAGATCTTATCTGCTAACTAAGAATGGTTTTTCCATGCATTGATCTTGCATATTACATAGTGCACTTAGGAGAAAATAAATTAAATAAACCATTCAATAATCACTCCCACTTGCATACTCACGTTGGGAAGATCGATGACATTACTAAGTACAATTGTTGGCACCATTCTCATAGTTGTCTGGCCACCAATTTCTTCTTCACACTTGACTCCATCCTATAGATTTGGACCCATGAAAACACCATGCTCTAAGCAAGAGAAATATAGTGTCTTATTATTGGAACTCTAAATTTGGGTAGATCTATATCTTCCATGACACACATATACTCAGGAACTAATAGATCATTAAGAATAGTGTCACCCCAGCTAAACACTAGTTATATGTCAATGCATCAATCTATTGCATTGCACCATTAGAATGGTACGTTGGTCTTATCTATGTGACACATGAATAAAAACAATCTTATTAACTGTGAAAAAATGCATATTGATATTGCCAGCAAGTATTTATACCACTTTTTCACGCTCCCCAGTCCATGTTGAAGCACCAAGCATACAACAATATAAAGACACTATCGTTTTAATATTGCTCATCCTTATGTAGTAGAAAATTAATGTTTATAAGGAGACTGTGTTGGTTTACAAGAAACTACTCTTGACATTTCAATCCTAGAGTAGGGATCATCCTTAGGAGTTTAATAAGCTCCATTTTGTCAGGTCCCCATAGACTACTCCAACTTGAACCAACAATATTCACAATATATCAATTCAACACAAAAAATCCACATAAAACTTTTCTCTTGGCCTCTATCTTCCACGGCACTCTACCACAATAAGCATTCAAACAACCTCAACTAAAAAATAGCTCAATGGGGTTCTTCTTCCAATGTTTCTACTCATGAATGACATAGATCAAATTAGATCTATCATAACCACACCTCCATGGCTCCTCGCATTAGATCACTCTCGTGAGAGAGTCTACATCAAGCTATCTCTGATACCATATTGAAAACCAAGGACTACAAGAGAAAGAAAAACACACAATAAACATACACATATGCACAAGAGATTCTACGATGGAACCCCTTTACCAAGAAAACCAACAACAAAGATATATTTACTAACCTTGTCCAATATGAACAAGCTTAGTAAGGAACATGCCACTTGAGGCACCTTACAATGAAGTTCACTAAGCCTTTAAATAGGCTTCATCACATGCTAATACCATGGGCCCATAAACCACCAATGGTCAACCCATCACCGATCGAATAAAGGTTTAATCTAATTGTTTTATTTGACCAAGTCGATATTAACTAAATAGATATATTTTGGGTATAAGATATATATTCTCAACTAGTAATTGCTAAAGTATATGTAATGTACTTAACCAAAAAATAAGAATAGAGCATGAACAATATTCAAAGAAATTATATGGGCAAAATTAAATACAAGAGAAAATAATATTAAACCTACAAAATATATCACATGTATTAAAGATCTCTAAAAGAGTGAGGAATGTTCACAAGCCTCTTCGAGGGGACAATATCCTATGAGAAAATCTACAAATATAATAACACTTCACAAAACATTCCATCGCCTTATAAATACATAAATAGCTTCTTAATAACAAAAACCCTAACTATTTGTAGTCGTGTCATTAATGGGTACCAACCATCTAGTGGGTCTTATTTAATAAAGAGGACCCTTTTCATATTAAGTGACTACCTACTAACTATCTAATGAGCCTTATTCAAACAAGATAGCCCCATACAATAATTTTCTACCTACTAAGTACCCAAAGTAGGGAGGTTAGGGTAGAACCCTAATATGCCCTCCCTTTCAAATTTAGCATTGTCCTCAAGGTTAGAGGTGTGAAAACTATTATAAAATAAATGATGGTTCCTACGAGGCATATTCTAGATACATATCTTTCCATTGGATCAAAACTTCTAGGATGGTGCACTAGCATAATCAATGTTCTTTGGTGGAAAATACTACTTCCATCCAGAGCCAAATTTGCCCTTCTTCATCCATTTCTAGGACCTTAGACTAAACTTGGAAATTTGACCCCATTGCCTTCTTCAAACAAGACACATGGAAGACTAAATGGATTTTGGAGTGGGTTGGAAGAGCCAAGGATCCAATGAGTTCCATATAATTTTATCACGATCTTATGGTGGAATTTATCTTTGAGAGAGGTCCACTTATAAGGTTGAAGGTGAAGAAACACCTTATCCCCTTCTAAAAAAGAACCCTCAAATCGAGGTTGGACAACTTGTTGCTTCATGTAATTTTGAGCCATCACCATATTATCCTTAAGGGTGAAAACAATGGACTCTCTAATGCAAAGCATGTAATCTACTACTTGAACTTTGGATGTGTCGGATAAATATGAAACCACGGAAGGGATTTTTTGGCCATGGATTGCTTCATAATGTGTCATTTTGGTAACACCGTGATTTGTGATATTGTACCACCATTTTGTAAGGGGTAGCCATTGTGCCCATTGAAGTACGTATCTGAAGCAAAGCATCTCAAATATATTTACAAGCACTTGTTGACCACTTCAATTTGACCATCAATTTGAGGATGGTAAGGTGTGCTCATGTTCAACTAGGTACCCTAGAGTTCAAACATCTTCTTCCAAAATTTTCTAGTGAGTGTGGGGCCACGATCTAACACAATGGAAGTGGGCATACCATGTAACTTAAAAATTTCATCTATGAAAACTTGGGCAACTAAGAAGGTGAAAAGGGGTGTGATACGACACAAAAGTGATAATATTTGTAAAGGCGTGTTGGTTTTATGAACATCAATATAAAAACATTACACAGAGAAAATTCACATAAGAAGATAAATATACTCTTAATGATCACATTGTATTAATTTACAATAATGATACATCAATACAGTACATGAGGCCTCGTTATATAGCATTAAGGTTCTCATAACAATATTTTCAATATAGCTAACCATCTCCATAACTATCTCTACAATATCTCCACAATATCTCCATGAATATCTCCAAAAATATCTCCATAGATATGTCAGTTGATTATATGTGATCTCCATCCCTAACTTCTCTCATTGTCCTCATATTTGATCAGACATAGACTTCTAGAATAAGTCTACTTTCATTAATAATGATTTCATCGTATCATAAGTATGAATTAATGCTTCATACTCCCGCTTAATGAATACTTATGATTCAATCCAGATGTCTTGATTTGTCTTCAACATCTTTGGTCTTCTTCACCTTCATTTGTTTCTTCAGATGTCATTTTCTTCCTATATCAACATGAGCTGCATATTTCTTTTATAATTTTGGATCTTGAGCCAATCATCTAAACTACATCATCTTCATATCAAGGATTTCTTTAGCTTACCCTTGACCATCCCATGGGTTTTCTATGGGTTACCCTTCAACCATTACATCATACCCAGGGTTTTCCTCAGTTCACCCTTAACCATTACAAATTCGAAGTGGTTTAACCTTACCACAAACCATTCATTACATTAAGTGATTTCGGTTGATCACAAACCAAAATCTTTCATTATAATGTGGTTTTTGGTTTACCAAGAACCATTACAAAAATACTCATGATTCATTTGACTCAAAGTAATGAATCGATAAATTGACAACTCTTACTAAACATGTTTAACTTTACTTTAATGACAATTAACCTTTGGAGGACCAACTAACTCATGAACTTTGTATGGGAGATGTCGTTGTACATTAGAAGACTTGACCATGTAAAATCATTTCAACATAAAAAATAAAAAATAAAAACATTCTTCCATTCAAGTACATCTATCCAACCACATTGTACCTATACGTGAGGCTTTGATATTTATTTATTCCAACACTTGCGATGATTATGATTTGTAAAACCACAAATACTGCATGAATGTAAGTTCCAACATTTTGCTTTTTCATGCCCTCTTGTGCCACAATGACTAGAACATTGTTCCTGCTTCTGCACTTGGTCTGTTGTTGTGGCTTTTGCTCATGTTTCGTTGCTAATGTACTACTTGTAGATGATTCACGTGTTGTCAATAGTTATGCTTTCACAAACCTAATAGTTGCATTTCTTCATTGACCTTCATAACCAAGGTCTTCATTTCTTGGCCTTATACATATGTGTATGGGCTTTGGGATACCTTGACAATTCTTGCCTAAACCTTTTCCTTCAAAACCCATTTTATTCATAAGTTTTGAACCTGTTCCCTTTGTGTGCTATTCAAAACAACCTAGTTCATCACCTTCGGTAAGAGATTCATCTTTAAAAATATCATCGGGATCATCATTTAGAGCCTTAGAACAAGAGAGAGACATGTGTACATCCACATTTTTATCATCAACCAAATCACGAGAACTATCAATATTCTGAATCGAGTCACTTGTATCACAAATTGCATCACACTTTACTTTCCCGTATTTTAATTGTTTTAATTCACTTTCGAGTGCTAACAACACATTTTCCTTTGCCAATAACTCGTGTTGCAATGATTCTATCAATTTATCCTTTTGATCTTGATTTTTGAAAATATCATCTACAAATTGATCTAGTGATTTCAACTTTTCTTCTAATGTGTCGATGCATTGTGTAGCAAAACTAAAAAATTCGTGATAAAGTTCATTATCTCGTGATTTGAATTCTGCAACTTTACCCATTATGGAACTATTTTGCTTCTATAACATGTATGATTCTTGCAAAGCATCATCAAGATCTTGTTGTAGTAGTTCAATTTCTTGATTATATGTTTGAAGCTTTTCTCCTCATTTTCCAATTTTAAAAAAACTAATGATTCATGCTCATTTTCCAAAGAAAGAGCACAATAAAAACATGGTGTTGGGTACAGCCAATCATGCACCCATCTTTCAAATACAACAATGATAAAGGTGTCAAGTAACACCGACATGCACCTTTAATTTCGACTTTAACACTTCATCCTCAAATTTGACTTTGATCTTCACTCAACTTGTCAAACTCTCAATTTCAACTCTTTATATCAATAATTCAACTTTGACTCTTGATATAAAAAACTCTCCAGACTTTTCACGACTTTACGTGAAAGTCACTTCGACTTTTACTAGACTCTCAACCTTAGCATACAAAGTGATAATTGAACTCATATTCAATGAAATACCCTCATATCCTCTTTAACAAACTATAAACTTGACTTCAACTTTAACATGATGCAAATACAACACATGTGTCCCACTTCAACCCAGGACAAGAACAATTGTCCCAAAAATGGGACTCGACCACCACCAAAAAATATTTTTTATTAATTTGAGAGTACAAAGAATGCATCTCAACACAATCAAAATAAGGGATAAACCCTTTTACAATTTCTGAAATTCTTGCTAAAAAAATTCCCTTAATGAGAGGTGAAAGATATGATATCTCTTTCACATTGTCTGTGAGAGATATAAAAAAAAAATACAAATAAATGCACAATCTTCAATATGCCTTCCATTCAAACAACAGTGCACCTCCTTTATATGTATTAACCAATAACCTTTCAAAATAAAAACATTTGTGGATTATATCTCAAAAATACTCACACGTACAAACAATTGAAATCGCTTCCTGCAGAACAGTAATGTGACACCTTTGCAAACTATAGCAAGGATGAAAATGAAAAGACGATTATCAATGCAACCATTAATTTGATGTTTTTCAAATGTAATGTATTTTTGAAATATAGATGAACAAACCTTAGCTACAGCAGGAGCGATATTGCACTTCATCCATTCACCATAGCCAAATCACTCAAAACGATTGGAAGGAGAGGGTTTTGATTGCATGCTACAAAAATTTTGATATCATGGCCAACATAAAGATGCCACAACTATGTATGAAATACACACATTTAATGATGGCTCAACTCATGTTGTAGGTCTATGCCTCTGCGCATTGCAAATATGTTCAGCGATGACTGATCTCGTTTTGTCTTCCAAACCCTCTTACAAACTCAGAAATTATATATTTAATATCTCCCTGGACAATCTGAGTTCTTTTGGATACCCACAAACCAATATGATGTGGAGTTAAAATATTTGAACCGTGGAAAGGATCTTCTCTTGAGGGAAGAAAAAATTTATCCATAAACGAACCATATCATAGTGTAAGTGGATCAATAAAGGATGACTCAGCTCAGATGGCAAGCACTAGTGTTCGATTGAATGTCAACAAGATTCCAATAGGACAATCTTCAAAGAAAACACTCTTTCAATAAATCTCTAGTTGGGGCCCAACACGATTTACCCATTGATACACAACATCACAATCCAAGTCAACACACTCTGCACAAAGTTCTTTGGATGCGTAAACAAACCAATTAATACATGATTTAACTGAAACAATCGTGTGTCATCTCATCACACCCTAAATATACAAAAAACATTCAAGGAGGATCGCTAACAAAGGGGCATCTACATCAGATATGTTGCATGACCTCGTACCTTCCAACCGAATGAGAATTTATGGCCAAACATATATCTATTCCTTCATAGAATGGTTATATATAGCATATCGAGCAGAGTTGGATTTTGTATTTTACCAGCTTAGTGTGACCTTATTGGATGTCAACAACTTACTATGAACCTCCATCCACTACAACATGGCTTCTTTTATTCACATACCACCCTCTAATCAACACACAAGATAGTAGATCTCTACTTCATATCTTCTCACAATGCTCACCTTGCTCTGATACCAAATGTTGGTTTTATGAGTAGCAATAAACAAACATTGCACATAGAAACTTCAAATAAGAAGAGCAATATATGCTTAATGATCGCATTGTATTAATTTACAACAATCATACATCACTCTCTTCCATCAATACAGTACATGAGGCCTCGTTATATAGCATTGAGGTGCTCATAACAAGATTTCCAATACAGATAAACATCTCCATAACTATCTCTGCAATATCTCCATAAATATATCCATAGATCTCTTAGTTGATTCTATGTGATCTCCATCCCTAACTTCTCTTAGTGTCCTCATCTTTGATCATACATATACTTCTAGAATAAGTCTACTTTCATTAATAATGATTTCATCATATCATAAGTATGAATTATTACTTGAAGGTAGTCAACTACCACCATGATGACTAATTTGTTTCCTATGGTTATAAGGCCCACTATAAAATCCATAGAAATATTGGTTCAAATGTTGTGGGGACCGAAAGTGGTTGTAATTCCCTAGGAGTCTTAATTGTTTCCCCTTTGTTCCATTGGAAAGCATCACATGAGGCTACACATATCTAGATGTCGTTTCTTATGTTTTCCCAAAAGAAAGAGCACTTAATGCATTCATAGGTTTTTTCAAAGCCAGAGTGACTTATGGTAGGAGATGAATTCAACTCCTTTAACACCTTAGGTTTCAACTTTGAATTATGGATCATAAAAATGTCCCCTTTATACTTCAAGGTATCTTGTTTCCAGGTGTATCCCTTAGGTGGATTGGGGTCCTCTTGAACCCTTTGGATGAGCTGAACTACATTTTCCTCCATCGTTGGAGGGCTTCAATGAGTGTCAATCCAGCACAGATAAGGATTAGGCTAGTAGAGAATATTCCTCCTTATATTTCCAAGATAACGCATCTGCCACCACATTCTCTTTGCCTTTAATATAGATGATCTCATAATCATACCCAAGCATCTTAGTGACCCTCTTGTTTTGTTGTGATGTCAACCTCTACTCCAAAAAATATTTTAAGCTATGTAATGATCTTTTTTATTTAGAAATGTTGGGGTACATGCTCAACTACATACTTAGTGACATACTCATTTTTTCCATTTTTCCTACTATTTAGAAGGATTGCTATTTATAGCATGTCTATTTATAGTAGGTCTATTTTTAGTTGGTGGATTCCTATATGTAATACCATGGGAAAATACCATGGGTTTCAAAAACCATGGGCTCATAAACCACCATTAGGAAAATTCCTATTTTTTAGCTACTATTAGGCCAATTCCTATTTTTTAGCCACCATTAGGAAAATTCCTATTTTTTAGGAGATCCTTCCTATTTCCTTAATTTTAGGAGATATTTCCTATTTCATGGCCATAGAGCGCACTTTAGTAAGAATATTATCCTCCTAGTGAAGTGTGCATTACCCATCTAATACTTGTAGTTAACTCACTTCACTTATTTAGTGACTTTTCATAATTAGCAAATTCTCACTCAGTTAGGACTTTAGTTCCTTTCTTGGACTCTAGTTTTATTTTAGGAGATTTTTCTATTATGGAATGCATGTTTACTTCATGTAGAGTTCTCACTAAGTTTGCACCTATATTTTTGACCTTTTCTTATTATTAGCAACTTTTGACTTTAGTTAATTTTTGTTATTGGGAGAAGTTACTTTTTTACTTGAGAATGCGCATGGAAATCCCAACCTAGTGCGCATTACTCCTCATGTGGAAATTCCTATATATTATACTCATTATCAAGGATTAATACATTATGATTAGATTTGGTTTCTTAGTCTCTTATGTGTGGAGATTGATTATATTTTTCTCTCTTCTCTCTCTCTCTCTTTTGCAATTAGCTAGTGTAGTATTTCCTTCTCACAATTAGGTCTTGGATTGTTGTTTAATCTGACATGGTATCAAAGCCATTATTGTGAGGGAGTATTCACTTTTATTGTAGGCTTATAGATCAAATTGAACAACCCATAGATAACTATGGATCATCCATCTTCTTCAGTGATCTTGATACCCTTCAACTACTTTGAGTGGCAGCTCAAAATAGAGCTTCCACTTCAAAGCAAGGGTTTGTATAGGATCACCATGGGGACTGAGGTCGAGCCTACTTCAGCCATAGATAAATCAAAATACTTTAGCAAAATGGATGAATCCTATGGGATATCATGCTTTAGCATCTCTCCAAAACTCCTCTTTCATGTCGATACTTGCAATAATCTTAACAATGTTTGGACAAAGTTGAAGGATTTGCTAGGAAAGCAAGACAATCTAAGAGGTCATCAACCGAAGAATGATCTACATGCTCCAAGATACTTTGATACCCTACAAGACTACTTTTGTAAGTTTAAAACTTGTCTTTCTCATGTTAAGTCTTGTGGAATTGATAAGAAAGATGAAAAATTAATCTTTTCAATTCTAACAAAACAAGGACCAGAGTATTATGTCTACACTTCTTCTTTTCATACTACCAGGTTAGCTATGGGGTCTACATGGAATATTTCATCCCTAGATAATTTCATGAAGTCACATATCCATGAGAAAAAAAATCTCATCCAAATAGGGGCACTTAATAATTCCAATCCCCATGCGCTTACAACTCAAGGAAGTTCAAAGAAGAATAAGCAGAAGAACAAGGTTAAGAAAGACCAAGAGAACAAGAAGGAAGGTAAACAAAAGTCCACAGATGAGAGTTCGAGTTCTGAGGCATCAAAAGGAAAGAACGAGAAGAAAAAGTGTTCCTATTGTAATAGGGGATTCCATCCTAGGAGTTCTTGCATGAAAATACCATAGAGTTCATGGCACAAACACTTGAGAAACATCACCTAGAGGATTGTATTCCAGATAATGCAAGGAAAAATCCATCATCGGAAAGAGGTAATGTCATGAATTACTTGTTATTTCATATTCTCCTAATGCTTGGGTGCTTGATTCAGGGGATACCCATCACATGGCATCATCGGATAGACTTTTCTTATACTTGGAGATTTGTTCCAGACCACCGATATTCATGAGCAATGATTCTCCTGTAGAGGTGTGTGGTTGGGGTAGAATTGATCTAGACCATGGATGCTTTTAGGATGTACTTCATGTTCTGAATCTTTCATTGAATCTTCTCTCCATCTATCAAATCACTCATTCAGGTTCAGGGAAGAAGGTGGAGTTCACTCCGAACTCGGTTTTTATTTCTGACTTGTCAAATGGTTAAAAAGTTGTCATTGGTGAGGTTAATCACCATTTCGGGTTTTACACCTTCTCTCACTTCACTCATAAGTTTGATTATGTATCTCTTCTAACACATGCTAATGAAGAGTCCAGGTTGGGTCATGAGAGGTTTGGGCATCTGAATTTTAAATATTTATATCAGCTTAGTAAGGGTGGAATGGTAGATGGATTAATCCACATTCAATACACAGATGGAGTTCGCCAGGGCTGCATACTAGGCAAACATCCTGAGGAGAAGTTCAACACAAGTAAAGCATGGAGGGCATCATCACTTCTACAGTTGTTTCATAGTGACATTACAGGTCCTTTCCCACACCCATCGATCAATAAAGCTAAGTATGTTCTTACTTTCATTGATGTTTTTTCGAAATATACATGGGTCTACTTTCTCAAATTAAAATCTGAGGTCTTTGAGTGTGTTAAAGATTTCAAGCATATAGTTGAGAACCAAACAGGGAAGAGGATTAAGAATATTAGTACAAATAATGGAGGAGAGTATGTGAATAAGTATGTTGAGCATCTTTATTCAGAATCAAGTATAGAGTTGCAACACACAATTCCATATACTCCATAATAGAATGGGGTAGCGAAGAGAAAGAACGGGACATTTAAAGAGATGGCCAACTATATGTTGCAGGCTAGAGAAATACCTCCAAATTTATGGGATGAAGCTATAAACTATGTAGTATACATTCATAATAGAGTTCCTCATAAATTAGTCAAGGGATTCACTCCATATGAGGCTTGGAGCGGGAAGAAACTGGAAGTCACGCACTTTAGAATTTTTGGTTCCCGTGCATGGGTTAGGATCCCTTATGATGGGAGGAAATCTATGGAAGCTCAGAGTAAGGAGTGTAATTTTGTTAGATATCCAGAGGGAGTGAAGGGATACAGGTTATTATATAGTGGTTTAGATACATTATTCATTCAAAGGAGTGTTAAGTTTTAAGAGGGTCCTTCACCTGGAACTCCATCCCAAGAACCAAACAACCAAGAAGAAATCTTGGAGAGTCAAGGCCAAGGGGAAAGAGGATTTGCTTGCACTTGTAGCCCAAGGAGAAGTAGTTTTCCAACAACCTATTACTGCATCAAATGTCATCTCTAGACATGGGATGGACAACATGTTTATGCCAAAGGCATCCCTTATTCATCTCTTATCTTCTATCATGTAGCAGAGGCACCCTTTCTTGGAGATTTGTTGGAGTCTAATTAATTATCGAAGAAGAAGATCAAAGGGAGTTGAAGTTTTTGGGGACCAAAACCTTACAAATGGGGAAGTGTGATCCAAATTGGATCCATGCCTAAAATCTTTTGTAATTTTGTAATAATCTTGTAATTTATTTTTTTATTTTTTTACTTTTTGGAAAAATGGGAAGGGGAAATGAACCATTTTGATGGTTGGCCTTCCAAAGGCAACCCATTAAAAGAAATGAATATTGTAGTGTATAGGGGGAGATACAATAAAAACTTGGGAAGTTTGAAGAGAAGAGATGAGAGCTCAAAGAGTGTATCTTGCTTAAATATAGGAGGATGAAGGAGTCAAGGAGCCTTTCCACAATGAGTGAAGGTGTCTCTAAGCCATGCCCATATGGAATTTTTTCAATAAGTAACAATGCATGAGATTTATGAGCATGCATAACTCACCCTTTGTAAGTAATTTCCTGAGCATGCATAGCTCACCCTTTGTAAGGAATTTCCCAAGAAAAATAAATATCTATTGTTTATACTATGTGATTGTGTAATCTACTTATTATGGTTCCAGTTTGAGTTTGATTGCTTGAAATTTCTGCAACTTCAACAGCTGAGATCCTCTTAATGGTCCCCTTACTATTTGTGGGCACTACTAATAATCACCTACAAAGCCTTTTGGGTTGTGTAAAGCATACCCACATCACATTTTCATAGTTCAATTCCTCTCTAACTGAATCATTGCCTTGATTCCTTGGAGTTGGCTCAGTGTATTTTGATTTATATTTACTTGGGAATTGTTCCCTTTACCCACAGACCGGACTCAACATTTTCATGTTTTTTAGGTGTTTTTTCTTTGCCCATAATCCAAACACAACATTTTTTATTGCTCTAGGAATTTTTTCTTTGCCCACAAACCTTACAAAACAATTTTATTATTGCCTAGGCATTTGTTCTTTTCCCATGAGCCATATTCAACATTTTCTTCATGGTTGGGGAACTCAATCCGTTTTTATGAGCATTATGTTCATTTTCGAGTTGTGTAAAAGAGTCTTTAGTCAACTTGTGTGAGTTTAGATGGACAGTTTTGGGTTATGTTTTGATATCACAACCATATATGCCCCTTTCACATGTAATTTCCTTAGTTGGAAAT
The DNA here is from genome assembly GCA_009831015.1 of Picea engelmannii. Taxonomy (NCBI): domain Eukaryota; kingdom Viridiplantae; phylum Streptophyta; class Pinopsida; order Pinales; family Pinaceae; genus Picea; species Picea engelmannii. Next base: position 179,891 of record ML778962.1, read on the forward strand.
CCATGGAAGCATTTCCATTTATAAAGGCTAAATCGACCACCAAAACACTAGATTATGCATGGGAAGCATTTGGTTTTAGCTATAGCAGGAATTTGTATCATCTTTTCTTTGTGGAGAGAAGAGATTGCCACCTACACCCTCTCTATTTAGAATAAAGCAAGAATAATTTATTTTTTATAGCTTCACAGTACTAGCCCAAGCTCAAAAACCAGTTGAAACAAAGCCACTAATAGCCAAAAGGATTATACTCAGATTTGTGATTGTAATTGCGGAGTTTGTTCCATTGTGGGCAATAAAAATAGAATGCATTGAAAACTAAGTAGAGCATTGAACCAAAACTGGACCGAAAAGCAAATTCATTCTTCAATAGGTATACGTGTTGACAAAATGGACATGCCATGTGCCTACCATTTACAGATCAGTGATGCCCACCCTTTGGTTTCCTACATTCACTCTCACATTTATTACACACAATTTGGAACTGCTTGGTCGCATTTGACCACCTATCTCTTGATTCGTAACTTATTCATATTATTTTATTCTTTGTAAAAGATGAAATACAAAATCCAACAAAACATCAAAAAATCAAAATGGGGGAAAGATTATTAGTTTCATATCATAATTGATTTCCAACCCTGTGGCACTATTCCATGTTTCCTTTGATTGGAGCATATTTACTAAGTCACATGATGCCATAGGTTATTGTCATTAGTTAATGGTCATTTACATCCCATTTTTTCTAGTTGATAGCAACATTGTGGATTTTTTATATTTTCCAACCCATATGCCCCTCTTTATACTTTGTACCATGATCCCAAATTCTTACATTTATACCATTATTTAAACTTAACATCCATGGTCCTCGGTATGTTCTTAATTAGACGCATCCTTCTAATCCCTTGATTACCTAGGTTGAGTCTTTTTGTCCAGTTAATGGTCATTGCCTTGTTCAACCTATTTTCATGCTTTGTTCAAGGGAGGTCTCGAGTCTTCTCCTCATTGGTAGATCATCTCCTTTTTTCTTCCTCAAAAGGCTAGCTCATCTCTTTATGTCAACACATCAATTTATTACATCTACCAACTTATTATGCACCTTGTGTTGGTTTCTAGGGATTCCTCAATCTTGTTTTCCAATGAATCTTCCCATGTTGACACCAACACATTTACTCTATGGTTTATTTTAAACACCCTAGTGCCTTGGCACTCATTATCATTATCAATTATATACCTTATATCTGGTAGGGATTTTCACTATTGATCTCTGACAAGATGGTTTCTCCCATGTTTAACCTTAACTTAATATTACATCGTGGACACACACACATATTTTTTGTCATGGTGTTCTAGATCCAATTGAAGACCCCGGACATGTATGGATCTTTTTGGCAATTGTTCCAAGCATTAGTCAAAGCTTCCTTCTATCAGGAAATGAGAAACATTTCCACACTAAACCTAGCATAAGAGAAGAATAATTTAATCAAGAACGTAAATGACAAAGCAATCACATAGTACACAGATATTTTACCCTGGAAACCCAAACCGAGAAAACCAACATTCCTTGAGTGTTCTCCTTTCTTGTTGTCCTATTCAATCCGAATAAAAGGTTACATGTCTAACCTTGGTCCAGATCTAAGACACCATCAAAATCATACCCTCTTTTCTGCACAAGAACAGCCCTATAGCCAATCTGGCTTGCATATGCATGACCAACAACCTACATCTAAAGATTTCTCTAAATATTAGTTATCCTACAATTCATTAATTATCATTACCCTTTACGACCTTACAACACGCCCCTTTATAGGATTTACAACATGCATAACACTAAATACTTGGTGCCCAAAATCGGTTACGGATCCATGCAGATCATTGGCTACAAATCCTACAAATCTCAGGATTCTTTTACAGTTGACTCCAAGTCGGATTACCAGTCGACTACTATTCAGCCTTCATTCAGTCTTCAGTCGGTCACCATATGCCCTCCTATAGACCTCTTTTTGGTTGACCTCTTTGACTTGTTGTCAATGCCTTTACCATGTCGAACTGCCTCGACCTTGGACTTCAACTTCACCTAGTCGACTCAACTCGACCTTCGACTTCAACTTTACCCAGTTGACTCAACTCGACCTTCGACTTGCTATTGATCCACCTCGAATTTGGCTGTCAGTCGATTCACCTCGACTAGACTTTCACTACAAAGAATATAACAACCCAACATTCTCCCACTTGTCTTCTTCTTTGTTGAAACATGAGATTCTTGAACTTTCATTCACAGACCCAGGGCAACAATGTCCATTGCCTCTCTGCATTAAGAGAACTTCACAACACTCACAGACTTGGTCAACGAGTCTACTATGTTTTCCAATGTGTCTGCTTTCTCCAATAGCACCTTGTTACTTTCCACCATGTCTCTTATGAAATGGTATTGTACAACAATGTGATTAGTCTTCGAATGATAAGAAAGGTTCTTTGCCAGAAACATTGTGCTTTGACTATCGCAACTTACCTTCGTATCTCTCTGCTCAAACTCGATTCTTGAACACAACCTTTGCAGCCATACATTTTCTTTGCTTCCATGAGTGGCCACCATGTATTCAACTTATGTTGTTGACAAGGCTACAACCGCATGTCGCTTACTCATTCAACTTATTGCTCCACCGAACATCTTGAAAACATATTCGTTGGTCGACCTCCGTCGATCTAGATCTCCAACCCAGTCAATGTCGACAAAACCATGTACATTTAATTTACCATTGTCATCTCCATATCTTCCTTGGTATCATATAGCATAGTCCTTTGTGCCACACAAATACATGAATACTCTCTTGACAACTATCTAGCTCTCCTTTCCAGGTGTCAACATGTACCTTCTTAACACTCCCGCTGCATCGGCAATGTTTGGTCGAGTGCATACTATCGCATACATTAGACTACCAACAACACTTGCATAGGGAACATGTGCCATGTCCTCTATTTTTTCATGTGTCATTGGACATTTTTTAGCAGTTAGCCTTGCTCCCACAGGAATTGGCACCTTCACCGATTTGCAATCCTGCATGTTGAAACGTTTCATAATTGTTTCAATACACTTCGTGTGATTCAACTAGATATTTCTAGCAGCTCAATCTCTCTTAATCTCCATTCCCAGAATGAAGATAGTTGCACCGAGATCCTCCATGTCGAACTTGGAGGATAGTTGCTTCTTCACCTCCTTTATTGCGTCCATGTTTTTACCAATCAGCAACATGTCATTGACATACAAAGCTACATATATGAAACGCCCACCTTCTTCCTTGGAATATATGCAGTGATCAGCTTTTCCTCTCACAAATCCCAAACTAAGGATGTATGTGTCGAGCTTTTAGTACCACATCCTTGGCGATTACTTTAGACCATAAAGGGATATTTTTAGTTTGCACACCAACTCTTTCTTTCCCTTTACTACAAATCCTTTAAGTTGTCTCATGTAATTTCTTCTTCAAGGTCCCCATATAGGAACGTTGTTTTCACATCCATCCATTCTATTTCCAAATCAAATGTTGTAGCAAGAAACATTAGTACTCTAATGGAAGTTAGTTTTGCAACAGGAGAAAAATATCACCGAAGTCGACTCCCTGGACTTGGGAATAACCTTTTTCTACCATTCGAGCTTTGAACTTCTCGACTTGTCATGCGACATTCATCTTCTTATTGAATACTGATTTCTACCGATGGGATTTCTTCTACTAGGTAAATTGAATAAATCCCATGTCTCATTATTGTGCAAGGATTCCATCTCTTCGACCATGGTGTCCTTCCAGAGTTTACCCTCTGCCAAGTCGATTACCTCATCGACCGACTTGGGCTCATCATCGATGGCAGTTAGCACGAATGTGGAACAGAAGTCGAGAAGACTATAACTTTCGACGGGTTTTCATACTCTTTTTGACCTCCTTACCACCTGAGTTTGTTGTTCCACCTCTTCCTCGAATTCATTCGGATCATATGAATCATCTTCTTCCTTCCTCAGTTCAAATCGCACCATCTCAAGATTATTCTTGGTCTGAAGAATTTCCTCAGCCTCAGACTTACCTCTAACTTCTCTGAAGACCACATCACGATTGTACAATGTTCTCCTTGATGCAAGATCCCAGAGCTTATATCCTTTCATTCCTTCTTTATATCCAATGAAAATAAATTTTATTGTCTTCTTGTCCGACTTGCTCCTCTCTTCCTTGGGAACATGCACAAATGCATCTCAACCAAATAATTTGAGATGTGAAACTGAAGGCTTCTTACTGGACCATAACTCATGTAAATTTATGTCAACTAGCGTCGACGAAAGAGACATATTCACCATATATCTTGCAGTATCGACTGCCTCCACCCAGAATTCTTGTGCAAGCCCAGCACCACTTAGCATGTTCCTTCCCTTATCCATCAACGTTATGTTCATTCTCTCAGCAACTCGATTTTGTTGTGGGGTATATGGTGTGGTATTTTTGTGTGCTATTCCACACCGCTTACAGAACTGATCAAATTATTTTCCACAGAATTCACCACCATTTTCAGTTCTCAACACCTTAATCTTCTTATCTATCTAGTTTTCTACAAGAGCTTTAAACTCTTTAAATTTCTCGAAAACCTCTGATTTCTTCCTCAGTAAATATATCCATGTCTTCCTGGAAAAATCATCTATGAAGGAAACATAATACAAGGATACAATAAGTGAAGAAATTTTAACTGGGCCAAACACATCAATATGAACCAATTCTAGAATCCCATTTTCCCTTGTTGCTCCAGATGGGAAACTCACCCGACTTTGTTTTCCATATATGCAATGTTAACAAAAGTCAACCTCTAAACCACATTCAAGAAAACCTTCGACCACACCTTTGTTGTGCATAGCTCGAAGTCCGTTTTCTCCAATGTGTCCCATCTTCTCATGCCATAGCCTGGTCGAGTCGATTTTCTCATGTCTTGTCGAGTCGGTTTGTATTGACTCGGCCCGAATCGATTCGATTTGAGTTGAATTCGATTCAACTTCAGGAGAAACGATGTTGTTGCATCCAGTCGAATCAACATTCCCTAACAACTTGTATAGGGTTCCACTCTGAACTCCTTTCATTAATACCATCGCACCTCTGACCATCTTACACGAATCCTTATGAAACAGAGTGTGCACTCCAGCATCACTCATCTTACTGACAGATATCAAATTTCTTGCCAAACTTGGAATGTGTAGCACACCTGGAAGGATTCTTTTCCTCCCATCCTACAGTATTATTCGAACTCTTCCTCGTCCAACAATTTTGGTTGTCAAGTCGTCCCCCAATAACACATTGCCTCCATCATATCATTCAAACTCCCAGAACCATTCTCTATGTGGTGTCATATTATAGGATTCTCCTAATTCGATCAACCAAACACCTTGATCTGACTGTGTACTCGTCGACGTCGGGTACACATCACCTCCCTTATCCGGGGTCATCTTTCTCTTAGTCGACTGCTTCTTGTCGGATCTCGTACTGACTTCCATCGCTCTCGAATTACAGTCCTTTTTATAATGCCCAACTTTACTACATTTCCAACATCTTCTTGTCGATTGAACCGGGGATTTAGATCTACCCTTCGACTTAGACTTTATACCAGAGAATTTTCCTTTATCTTTTTCAATCGGTTGACCTCTCACCACTAAAGCATCTTTGGTCGATCCTTCCATGTTATTTCTTCTCATTTCTTCTGACAACAGAGAAGCAACCATGTCTTCTAGTGTTAGTGTGGTTGTATTACTTCCTATAGACATGAATAATCTATCCCAAGAGTCAGGCAAAGAACATAATAGGTTTATACACTTCTCCTCCTCAGTGATTTTAATATCCATAGATGATAACTGGCTTAAAATGGTGTTAAACGCATTTAAATGCTTAGTCACCGAACTTCCATCACTCATTCTCAGAAGATACAATTTCTTTCTAAGAAACAACTTATTTACCAGATATTTCGACTAGTATAAGCTTCCTAGCTTGTCCCACAGTTTCTTGGTTGAATCTCCACCTGAGACATTCAACAGTACCGAATCTGCAAGACAAAGTCGAATCATACTTCTTGCTCTTCTTTCAATTTTCTCCCATTCTTCCGTCGATATGCATGTTGGTTGGGTACCTGGATAGACTGTTGTCCATTGTTCTTGATCTACAAGAAGATATTCCATTTTAAGCTTCCAAAGCTCAAAATTATGGACATTGAATTTTCTATCTCTATTCTTGAACTGCTTGTCATTCTTTACCATGATCTTTAACACAATTTATGACATAGAACTCTTACTGTACCTAGGGTTTAGTTCTTAGATTCAAGATTGGTAAATCAATATCTAATACACACATCAAAGCATAACAGACCTCTGATACCCTTTTCAGGAAATGAGAAACACTTACACACTAAACCTAGCATAAGAGAAGAAGAATTTAATCAAGAACATAAATGACAAAGCAATCACATAATACACATATTTTTTACCATGGAAACCCAAACCGAGAAAACCAACATTCCTTGAGTGTTCTGCTCTCTTGTTGTCTTATTCAATCTAAATAAAAGGTTGCATGTCTAACCTTGGTCCACACCTAAGAAACAATCGACACCATACCCTCTTACCTGCGCAAGAACAACCCTGTAGCCAATATGGCTTACATCTGCATGACCAACAACCTACATCTAAAGATTTCTCTAAAGACTGGCTATCTTATGATTCATTGATTATCATTAGCCTCTACGACCTTACAACACACCTCTTTATGGGCTTTACAACATGAAGAACCCTAAAGACTCGGTGCCCAAAAGCGGTTACAAATCCATGCAGATCATTGGCTACAAATCCCGCAAATCTTGAGATTTTGTTACATATAACTCCAAGTCGGATTACCAGACGAATACCAGTCGGCCTTCATTCATTCTTCATTCAGTCTCTGAATGCCCGCCTATCGACCTCTTGTAGGTTGACCTCTTCGACTTGTTGTCGATGCCTTTACCATGTCAAATCGCCTTGACCTTCGACTTCGAATTTATCCAGTCAAATCACCTTGACCTTCGACTTGTTGTCGATCCACCTCGACTTCGACCGTCAGTGAATTCACCTCGACTAGAAATTCACTGCAAAGAATATAACAACCCAACACCTTCCACCTAGCTCTCTACATGTTCTAGTCAACTTCCTACCAGACCTACTTTGGTTGCAATACTTCTTCTACCCCTTGGGTTCCATTATTCCCTTACATCTATTTAAATGGAAGCAACATTCATTTTTAGATGTAATTTGATTTGGCTCCTCTCACCAAGATCCCATATTTTAATTTCCTTTGACTATGTCACAAGCATAGGTATGCTTGCCTCATTTGTAAAGAGATTGTGTGTGTGTGTTGTTGGGTTCAAGAATTGACATCTTTTTGCCACCATTTTGTTATTATTTCACCCGCTTTCCTTATATCAGCCATAACCTTTTCATAACCATTACTATCCAATATCTTGTCTTTTTGTCCAGGTATGCTAAGTTCATATGTTGCTTCAATTCATTAAGTCTTGCTTGCATTTGAGAGGGATAATGATTGTTTCAGGTATTTACTGACAAAGTGTTAAGAACTGCATACAAGATGATCGACTACTACAGGAGTTGATACTTCAACAATTCAGGAATTTGTTACTCCCAAGTGTTGTTACTCCCAAACTGTTGTTACTCTCAACAAACCGACGATATTATCTGGAGACCACTACCATTTGTGTTGATGCTCGTCGGGTTGTTGATCCACGCAAGTCCCTCATGGAAATAATAACTTGTCTTTTTGGATGACATGGATTTTATACAAAGTCACGATCATTGTAATTGACACAAGTCTGTTTTCCCTTCTGAATTATGGGACAACTCGTTGAGCAAGGTCTGTAATTAATTATACCTTGTTATGACTGGTTGTAAAAGATATTGAATGTCTTCTTATTTAATACTTTATTGAACAACTTGAGAATCAAAATATTCTCAAGGTTGTTCGTAATTATCAATTTTCTAAGATTAAAGAAGAGGGAGCCTTTAAAAACATAGCATCTTTGCTCTCAGGCTAGTCTAGTTATTCTTGGCAGTTACTTCGGTCGATGAGGAACAACACCTGCATTTGCAATTTCTGATTTTGATTAATAAAGACTCAGTAAGTTTGTGGTTTAGTTTATGTTAATTTAAGTTGTAGTTTATGTAATTTCTCCAACCCCTGCTAAGGAGGAAGGGCCCTCCTCTTTGGCAGGGTTTGTGTTATTGTACTAGTAGGTAATACTTTATAGCTATAGTTTTAGATTGTTGTTGTTATTGTTACTTATTATTGATTGTGAGTGTTATAACGCAAATGCATATTGTTGTTACTCAATTATATCACTGCAATGCTGTGAATTAGATTTAGTTCTTTCAATTGTTGTTGCTACAAGACTATTGTGTTGATTTGATTAATCTTAATTGATTTTGTATTAATGAATTAATGAGGCTCAACTAGATTTGGAATGTTGATGTTATCTAGTTATTTTATAAGAGGATTCCTTTTAAGAAATATTAGTTGGCTTTAGATTTACTCGGTTTCAACAAGGTCTGCTTCCCTTCAAGTTGAATGAATTTCTTTTGCAAGGAGTGAGTTTGTTTCATTTCCAACAAGAGTGCAATTTGTTTCATTTCTCAAGCAAGAGTGCAATTTGTTTCATTCCCAAGCAAGTGATCTATTTCCAGTACAAGTGTGCAGAGTGAGATTTCTAGAGTGCTTTTATTTATGCAAGTGTGAGATTGATTCCAGTTACAATAGTGTGATTTCAATCCAAGTAGTGTGAGTGTGTTTCAATTCAAAGTAAGTGCATTTCCAATTTAGCAAGAGTGTTTTATTTTCAACGAGTGTGGAATCTAGTTTGTAGTGTGTGCTTAATTCTCAAGATTATGTTTTAAAGGTTACAAGGTAGTGTCAGTTAGGAAATTGTTGCATGCATATATTTTGCACAATATCTTTGAAAGAAAATGACGTACCCTAGGTTGACTATTAATGTATTGGGTGATTGAGCTATTCAATTAGACAATTAAATCTACCAACATATGTCACCTCGCCATCATTTGTTTTTGTAGGTGGTCTATATTGTCTCTCCATCGGAGTTCCTTCCCCAACGATCAATTATGTCTATATATGTCTATTATTACATGATATATAGGTAAGAAACACATGATGTATTTTGACTGTATAATATGCTCTTAACCTCATACAATAGGGGACGTCTATTATCACCTTAATTTTGCTCACATGTGACCTTTAAGTGGTTGTATCCATAAACATCATAAATTAGCATAGACCTCACATAATACAATCAAATGCATGTTTTATAGGTTATTTATACACTGTAAGTACAGTCAACCCATCAGTTGACCATTTCCAAGCTTGGACAAGATATCCCTCTACACTAGCAACAGTCGCGCCTAAAAATCCTCAATACTCATGTGGCCCTTGTAAATCTATAAATCAAGGATTCCCATGGCCCATAAATGCCAAAGGACACCTTGAAGCAATGAAGTGGTTGAACCAATACCAATTATGTCTTCTATCTCACTAAAATTTGGTGTTTTGGGCCCCCTTTAGCCCTCCTTTAGGTCAAATTAGGCACATCGATACCCATACATGAAGGATGGTCACTCACTTTCAAACCATATCATTTCAACTTCAATACAATCTTCTTCTTCTTATTCTTCTTATTCTTCTTCTTCTTCTTCTTCTTATTCTTCTTCTTCTTTTCCAGGTTACATTGCCCAGGGAAAACCCTCGAGTACTTCCCCTTATTTTGAGGATGGTACCCAAGGTAAACCCAAGAATCTTCATGGCACAGGGTTGGTCAACAACGGGCTCAAATCCATTACAACAATATATCCATTAAGAGCTCAACATGTCACTTGTAGGAATTGAACTTGGGTGGGGAAGATAACAATCATTCCTCCCAACCACTTGAGCTAAAGTGAAGCTTCAATACAATCTATAAATATAATCTATTGTTAATCATTTGAAAGGAAGAAATTGAAGATACGGTTATGTTGGAGGAATAGAGCCAAATATTAAGAGGTGCAAATTGCTTACATTCACTTATTGTGAGTTTGCTTGCCATCATGCTACCCAATTTTCTTCTAAAGTGACCATTGATAGGGGAAAGTGTTAGCAATTTTTCTCCTAATCATTACATCCTAAACCACCCTAAATCTATCTTGGGATATATTCATTATCCTAAGCCACACATATTTAGTTATGTGGGTTGTTATAGGTGGTTACTAAAGGAATGCATTATGTATTGTATTATCATGTGAATAATATAATGAATAATGAATTCAGCTTTGTGCATTTCAACCAATTCTTGATCTTCTTGTTCTTTATTTTGTGCATTTTAGCCAATTCTTGATTTTCTTGTTCTTCATTATGTCCTTCAATTAGTATCAGAGCACTTGTGGTCTTAAGGGCCTGGTAGTACCATAATTGTGATTCATGAAAGGTCTTATCAATGGTGATGGCATTGGGATGAGGATGATAAAAGAAACTACCATGTACTTGGAACTACAATGAAGAAAGCATAGCACTGTAAATTACACTAAATTTGAGGAAAATGGTTGAAGAGGTAATTCGTTGTTTTTGGAGTCACTATTGGTAAAATTGAGATTTATTTTTCATTATTTATCTATTTTCAGTGATTTCACTTGCATTGGAAACTAGATTCAGACGCGAAACACTAATGTTTGTGGTTTTTCAAGATTAATCATATATTTTGAGTTATTAATCACGTAAGAATAGTTTTCCCTATTAAATGGGGATATGGAATCAGTAAATCGTAGATTACAACCATCATACACAACCAAATTGAGCGAATAATCTGGCATTGGAAATCTCCTTCAAAGACCTATTAAACACCTCTAAATTTTTTGAGGAAAAGACGAAATGGAGTAAGAAAATCTTGTTAGAGCAAGTTACCAAAATTGGAAAAACTAATGCTACCAGTAAAAACCACATTTTTCTTACTATAGAGGCAACCTTTTTGAGATCTTCAACTTATTAATAGGATGCCCACGGCATTGTCCAAATGGGTTTCTTTTGTTTTTTGAATTCAAGTCTTTATCAATGAGATCTTATTAATAAAAATTTGTTGTCTTTCCAAAGCTACAATGAAAAATTTTCATGGAAGGTTTATAGGTCATACGAATAATTTTAGATTAGTTTGAAGCATGTTGGAAGATAGCTTCACCAAGTTATCAAATGGATTTTATTGATTCTTCTACTCATGTATGAGTTTTTGCGTGAATGATAAAAATAAGGAAGAAGAAGCGACAATGAGAGCTATAGGTTGAAAGCTCATGTGAGTTCTTTGGAAATAAATTGTGTATTTATAAAATTTGATATATTAAATGGTGATATTGGGTATCTAAAAAGTATGTCTCAAAATTGGACAAGGAGATCAAATGCACGTAATGATGAATGTCTTTGTATGATGTTCCTAATTGGTAATTGTGACACTTTAAGCATGTGACACTTTGTTTCTTGTTTGCAACACTTGGAGGTTTTATTTGAGACACTTGACATGTTTTTCTTGTAGCACATTATTTTTTCCATTGCAAGCACTTCTTTGGATTATGATGGCAAGTATCCAAGACTTGTTTAGTCTTCTACACACTTTAATTAATAATACACATGAACCAACTATTCCAATCGACAAAAATACACTAAGTCATATTGCTACATGTATGCACATCATGCACAAAAAGATTGATCTACTTCAAATTCAAAACACGTTGTTAACTTAGGAATTAATACTTCCTCGAAATCAACTCATGCTTGAACATTCGACTCCTATTCTTGTATCCTTCAAAGATTCTTTTGGATTAGCAGCTATTGACAGTGAGCAAGAAAATTTTAAACAACATACAATTAAATACGGCATGGATGAATTGGATAAAGAAACTAGGGATAAATATCGGGAGAAATATGAGAATGAAGATAAAGTTGTCAAACCTTGGGAAGAATTGTAGTTCAAAAGGAACAAATTTGGCTTACGATGTGAACAAAATAAGTCTAACTTCTTTCATACTCCAAACCTATTACATTTGTCAGCAAAAGGTTTCTTATTTATGGTTGTCAAATGCATATTGTTGATGTTGGTATGTTGGGTGAAGTACTTGAACTTGAGGATCATGATGAGGAACAAGAGAATAAGAAAGATGACGATGATGCAAAGTTGGATGAGTTCCATGAAGTACCTAAACAATGCCAACACTATCATTGAGTTGGATATATAGATTTGCATTGTTTTGATCTTACCCCATGTAGTTTCTATAGGAAGACAAATCACCTTTAAAAAAGGTGTCAGCAACAAGTAAAGACTAATCGAAAAAAACTACATTTTGGATGGTTGGGTACTTGGCACTAGACTTTGGAAGCCAAGTTATTGTAGCAATCTTATTGTCGAGTTCATACACATGTATATGCATGTTTGTTAGGAGAGGTTTCATATGCAAATGGTGTGCAAATGGACATGAATGTGATTTAGAGCATGATCAGGGCCTACTTGATGTAGTCTTTTGAGTTGAAGATTGAGTCTAAGTCTACTCAAAGACATTATGGTACCCTTTTCTACTTTCAGGGAGGTATTGATGTTGTTGAATTATAGGTCCCAGGACTTCTTACCTTTCAATTGACAAGGGGGTGATATTGGTAACGGTTGTTAGACTTCAAGTTTCGAAGTCTACTTAATGATTTTGAAGACTGTGATTTCTTCAAGATGATGGATTCATGTTTTTACTTTTTTTTTTTAGGATTATGATGGATTTAGGATAGATTTAGGACATGATGATGGATTCAGGATTTGGTGATATTGACACACATTGCTCACATAGAGTTTTTGATTGGTCAGTTTTACCTTCAACACTTGGTATTTTTTAGGATCTTGAAGAGTTTAATGGTATTTTGATGGATTTTCAAGAGTTTGATGGTATTTTGATGGACTTTCAAGATATCGGTATGGATGGATGGTTTGCCACATTTTGGCATGTAAGGATTCAATCATTTGTAGATTTGCGACTTGCATGATTGTTAGACATGTTTGATCAACATTTTGGTTTTTTGGATTTGGAGCAATACCAACAGTTCACTAGGTTTACTTCTAAGTATATTTTGGCACTATTACAATTCACTTATTATTGAATCATTCACAGATTTTTATAGGATATGTTGGTCTCCAATTTTGATCATGTTTTTGCCTATATTATATTCCAAAGACCTCCATTTCTATACCCAGTACCACCCCTTTTGGCCTTGTTTTGACATAATTGACATCTCCCTACCATTCAATGGGGCTACTTAAGGTATCTTTACGTTTCAAGCT
>ML778962.1:194519-248017 GCA_009831015.1 Picea engelmannii
GACTGTTGAGCATTTTTAGGATTTGGGATGTGTTGGACTTGCAAACAATTCACTAATTCTCATCGGGGTTTTTCTCTCATCTATTTTGGGTTCATATCAATTAACATCTATAGGTTATGTAGTTCATTTGTTGCATAGTGAGTTTTCAAGACTTGTTTTCTGATATCCATTTTTAGCATTTCTTTAAGTAGATCTTCGTCGACACTCATGAGATTTCAAACCATGAGTATCAAGTTGAAGACTTGGATATGTTACCAACATATACACTAGTCTTTATTGCCTAGTTGGTACATTTGTACGAACTTATGATCTGGGGGGATTGTAAACAATTTTGCTCCTAATCATTAATTCATAAACCACATTATATTTACCTTAGGATATATGCATTATCTTATAGTCACATATATTTAGTTATGTGGACCATTATAGGTAGTTATTGGAGGAATGTATTATATATTGTGTTGGAACACGTTTAATTTTGAGATTTTGAGCTTTAGATTTTGCCTCTTAGAAATAAAATTTTCACCCAAAAAAGAAAAAGAAAAAGAGATTCTCCTTTTAATTTTAAGATAAATCCATCGCTTGTTGAAAAGGCGCTTACGATATCCACCGTCGATTAACTACTCTAATTTTATCAAACAGTCTTAATGATCTCCAAACTGTAGAAGTTGCTTGAGTTTTAAAGAAAGTCTCTAACATTCGCTTCGGAGCTTTGCGCTTTGGGTATTCCAGCAAGTCTAAACAATGAAAACCCAGAACGATGAAACGTCGAAGTACTTAAGGATAATTCAAGGTTTAAAACATGATAAAGTAAAACATAAAAGTGAGTAATAGAATATTAACTTCTTCGTGAATTTGACCTTCGAGAGATTTGTACCCTAATTATACCCAACACTCACAAACGTCGAAGTATTAACGATATGTATGATTGGCTAAAGTTAACAATTTGAATTGTGATTAGCAGTTTTTATTCAACAAAGAACTTACAGACCTCTTTTGTTACAGGCGGACTAATCTTGTTTCCTTAAGGATTATGGCGCCACGAAAAGTTGCAAGAAAACTTGATGGATCAGATTTCAAAATCTAGTGGAACGATAAATCAATTCGGAAGCTGGATAAACTAAGAAAATGATCGAATATAGCAAGGAAGGTGCTAAATAGACAGAAAAGGGAGCACAAACTCTCTAGAGTGTTAATTCCCCGAAGTGGAAGATCTGACATAGCGTGTCCTTTGATATTGGACGACTGCAATTTATTTCGGAACTCTAGGTTTCAGACGTTCCAAGGTGCAAAACTACGAAATGTTAAATCCCCGAAGTGGAGGATCTCCTACCACGAGTCCACTTCAATCAATGATCCATATGGGCTTCGGGTCTTTGGGAGTTATTTACTCAGCACTTCTTGCCTCCCCCCAGAGTATGAAATAGTCGAATATGGGGATCGTTTGACACGTGTACCCCGCTCAGATCGACGGATAGGAATTGCATGAAATCCTCTCTATCTTCTCTACATATGACCAAGAAATGTCACCTCAACTTAATCTTTGGGCGCTTATTTCACTTTGCGAGATCTCACGGCTTATCTTTCTCTCACCTAGATCAACAACCGAGAGCGATTGCGGGGTGTGGAGTTGTGCGGGGTTTAATTTCGAGAGGCGGTCCTGCAATTTAAACCATGGTTTCTCTCGGGGTTACGTGTCATCACCAGATGCATTGTGGGGTGAAAAGTGAGTTACCTCAAAACCATTTCTTCACGCCCCCGCAAAATAGAGAACATGTCACACTTTCATAGCCTCTCACCCCTAGCCACCTATCTCCCACTCTTACTACACGTCACCTCCCTACAGACGCACCAATTTCCCATAACGAGCTCGCGTTGAGCTAGTTGTCCAATCGTCATCACCACAACTTCAACCGCAATTATTTACGCCAATAAACTCATTGCAAGTGACAGATGACTTGAGACACAGTCAACAGCAAAGACCAACCACGCAGCAGAAGTCAAATACAGATCATCAACAGATGACATCAAATTAAATCCAACTAAATTTTAAAGATTCCTATGGTATACATTCATAACCGAAACGTTTCTTTCAGAGATCATTGTAATCAGTTTCAAACCGAAACATTTCTTTCAAAGATCATTGTAATCGGTTTCAAATCAAAACGTTTCTTTCAGAGATCATTATAATCAGTTTCAAACCGAAGGAACTCATCTAGTATAAATATTAGGATTTCTGAATGTATCAGAGCGAGGGGTAGCCCGAGAGCCTTTTAGGCTAGGAGTGTAATGTAGTCTTTTCAACAATACACTTAAACAGAAGCAAAGAGATTCTATATCTCGTTATGTTAAATTATGTCTTTTTCCCGTGTCATGTTTCTGAAGTTTTCATTACTAATCTTTCTTTTGCTCCTTCTTTTATTCAACTTGTAATAGTTACAATTCAGTGAGACTTCTGCTATGACTAATTAAGAGCATTCTTTCAAGTGAATTTTTTCCTCTGTTCTGTTGTGAGTAGAACAAGACCTGCATCTTAATTGTTTTTCCTTATTTACAAGTTATATTTGTTCATAGATTTTCCTATGTCTTATTGTGAGTGAGACAAGACCTATGCCCAGATATTTGAAACCATTGTCATTCTTCTACCAAAAAGAAGACCAAACTTATCAGAATTGGATACCTCGCGTTTTCTTTCAGTTTTGTCTATCTCTTATCTTCTATCCATCCTCGTGATTTTAAATGGATTTAGCAGACGAGGTCATGCCTCTTTATTTTTTATTTCTAATGGTTGAAAGGTTCTTTCAGACCTAGCTCTAGAAGCCTCCAATAACTGATCAATCACCCATTATTATCTTTTTCAAAATGTGCTAAGGATTGGCTCTATTACAGCCTAGAGTCAACTCTTGCGACAACATTTTTCTGGCATCGTTGTCGGGGATGGAGAAACGAAGTTATTTTTCCCTAGGAGAACGACAAGTAAAAATTTAATCTTAGATGGTGAACAAATATTGAATGGGCATTCAATTGGATGTGATCATTCACCTCGCGACTCCTTGGTTCGAAGACTCCACATGATTCACTAGCGACTCCACTGGTTCCAAGATGTCAATTTCTATCGTTGCGAGGTTTTCTCCTTTGGAATTTACAAATGTTTTTGGTTTTCCAAACGCGATTCCAGACCGAAAACTTTGGGAAGATTATCTTCCTAAATTTAAACAGGATAAATATGACAACCATGTTGAACACATGTTTGAGTTTCATAAGCTTATGAATCAACTGGATATTCATCATGAAGATGCTTTGATGAAACTGTTTATGTTTAGTCTGGGAGGAGATGCTCGTCAATGGTATAAGTCTCTTCCTCATTTCAGCATTTCATCATTGAAATAATTCCATGCAGTTTTTCATAAGCATTGCAAGAGGATCTATCCATCTGATTTTCTTTTTGAAGACTCTTGCAATTTATATTTCGTAAAACAAGATCTCCTTCAAACAGATCAGGAAAATTTATATGAAGAGGACTTCGACGTAAATCAAAAGAGGTTTCTTGCAGCAGCAAGGATGAAGACGACATGATTGCAATTGAAGAAATATTTGCAGGACCTCCAGTCTTTCAAGCAGATCAAGTCTAGGTTCATTGTAGAAATAAATACGAAAATGCATTTTCTAATGAAGATCTACATTCAAATTCATGCATACATGATTCTACCTTCAGTTCCTCTTCCCAAGAAAATGGCTTTCGGGATGATTGTGGTAGCATTGATAATACTGAAGATAATTTGATTGAACAACACGATGATGAAATTGTTGATCTAGATCTTTGTGAAGTTCCACAACTTATTGAAGACCATACACAATCAACTTTTGAAAAGAATGATTTGTGTAATAATAATGATGATGGTAATGATACTCTAACTGCATTTATCATTGTACCAAATGTTCATAGTAATTACTGTCATGATCAAACTATTGTTCTAAATTCTTATTTTGATCAAGCTGCTATTATTCAGTCATCATTACTAGATCATCAAGAAATGGAAGTTTTTGAAAGTCAAAGTTCAGAAATTTTATATAATCAACATGTTTACGATGAGTATCCAGACGATGAAGAAGAGCAGATTTTTTTCCCAACATGCATGGAAACATACAATAGTTCTCGTTTGTTTGATAACTATGATGAATGCAATCTTGAAGTTGATGAGCAACAAATTATTTCTCTTTCTTCAGAAAGTTCACTTCAGCGGGAAAATTATCAGTTGCACTATAAAATCAATCAACATGTGTATGACAGTGATGAAGAAGATTCTTGGACAAGCGATGAAGGAGATGAGGAGGGGCTACTGGAGCAATTGATCTCTCCTTCCTATTTAGCAACTGATGAGCATCAGAGTAGTGAAACTCAATGTGACATTCTCAAACCAGAAAAAGAAAAGATCAATAGTGGAGAAAGTGTGCAAAAGCCTTACATGCATCTAGACCAGCAAGAAGAGGTATCGCTTGATTTTGAAAATTCTTTATCTTTCCATGATCCAGTGGTTGTTTGGTTGGCGCATTTACTTCAACATGTCCAAAATGTTGCAGCATTTTGTGTGCAACCAAACTTTAGCAGTAATCGCAAGCTACCTATCAATTATTTGCTGCAAAAAATTCATTATCTTTGCATTCCTTCATTTAGCAGCAAGCCAGGTATGTTAAGAAATCCACTATTTGCATGGCTCCATTGGAAATTCCATATTACTTGATCAATGGAATTTCACCTGATTAGAGTAGGTCCAATGTATATAAATAAGTTGTCCAAATCAACATTTCATTTCAGCATTCTAATTCGGCATTTTATTTCAGTTCAGTAGTTCGGTTCTCAGTCTGACATCCAGTATGGTTCAATTTTTAGGAATTATGACTCCATAGCCCAATGACGGGGTTCAGAGTTTAACATGATTAATTTCAGGTCGCAGAAGGATGAAGGCACGTGGTCTAGTATTCTTGGTGTTTTGTATAATAGATCTTCTTTAAGGCTGAATAAAAAATCGACACTCAAACATTCAATTTCTCTAAAAACAGGTGATAAATTAATAATCTACCTTGCTGAAAATTCAAAAGGAAAATAAGGTATGAGTTCCTACTCTTCTTATAGTTCCAATAAATTTTCAAGAAAATTCTTTTTGATGTGAATGTGAAGGAAGCTTTTCTCATGATAATATTATCACCTGACCTAAAAATTAGAGAGGTATAAAGTTACAACTTAAAGTGTCATGTTGATAAATTCTAAACCCATCCCTGAAATAAAAATAAAAATGATAATAAATAAACTCGAAATAAATCTGAACTAAAATACACAAACTTGTGTAGGATCAGGGTATTTTGTGTCAGGTCCTCTGAATCCTCTATTTGGTTATCTTTGCCTATCCCCAAGTTCTTATCCACTTCAGATTTTCTTTATCCTTTCCTGGATCTTCATAGAAAGAAAGAATTACACATTGACTCTAAAAACTTAAAAAACATATCTCTAAAACAAGATTAGGCGAAAATCTTTATGATCCTTTGATTTTAGCTGAAAGAAAGTATGTCCAGGCTAATCCTGATAAATTTAACTCTTCTATCAGATTTTAAACTGACTAATTCGCTCAAGGTTGATCCTTGAAAATCAAAATCCCTATAAAATCTTCCCTACAGGCGAATGTGTATTGAAAATTGGAAGAAAATTAGTCTCAAAGTATACTTAAAAATTTATGACAAACCTCCCTTTTAAAAAATTTAAGCAGATATCATCCCTTGTATGATACATACAAATTGATTGCCCCCACTTCAAAATATTAAAATATAAGACAAATGGTGAAAGGAAATTTGAAATTCGATTGCCCCCATTTTGTCCAAAAAGAGATGATGAAAGGAAATTCATGTAATGATTGCCCTCATCTCAGCAAAATGCAAAAGTGCTAATTGAAATGGTGAAAGGAAATTCAATGGGAGAGGTAGATAACTTCACCGGGGTACTGAACAGGCTTGTTGGCAGTGAAGCAATATCTACGATATATGTATGGTTGTCATACATATCTACAAAACATACTCTGACATCTAATTCTCTTTCCGATAATATTTACATTCTGGACCAATGAGGGATTCCCTAAATAAATTATTACATCTACTCAACCTTGATGCGAACAAAGTCGATCAAAGTCTGATATTTCGGTTAAAGTCATTTTGATTATCTTGAATAGATCCGAACTCAGTTTCGGGAAAAGGAAATTTTAAATAGACTAACTTGAGACCGATAGTTGGGGATGTTTCGAAGGTTTTTTGAGATTTCGTTGAAATTCAATTTTTCTCTGTATGATTAATCCCTAAAAGTGTTTCCCATAATGCAATAATGACTCCATTTACCCAATAAAGGCACTTGGTCTATTGTTCTTTCATGCCTCACAGGGAGCCGCAATCCCCAGATGGAGTCTATGTTGGAACACGTTTAATTTTGAGATTTTGCCTCTTAGAAATAAATTTTTCACCCAAAAAAGAAAAAGAAACTGAGAGATTCTCCTTTTAAATTTAAAGATAAATCCATCGCTTGTTGAAAAGGCGCTTACGATATCCACCATCGATTAACTACTCTAATTTTATCAAACGGTCTTAATGATCTCCGAACTATAGAAGTTGCTTGAGTTTTAAAGAAAGTCTCTAACGTTTGCTTCGGAGCTTCGCGCTTCAGGTATTCCAGCAAGTCTAAACAATGAAAACCCCGAACGTCGAAACGCCAAAGTACTTAAGGCTAATTCAAGGTTTAAAACATGATAAAGTAAAACATAAAAGTGAGTAATAGGAGATTAACTTCTTCGTGAATTTGACCTTCGGGAGATTTATACCCTAATTATACCCAGCACTCACGAACGTCGAAGTATTAACGATATGTATGATTGGATAAAGTTAACAATTTGAATTACGATTAGCAGTTTTTATTCAGCGAAGAACTTACGGACCTCTCTTGTTACAGGCGGGCTAATCTTATTTCCTTAAGGATTATGGCGCCACGAAAAGTTGCAAGAAAACTTGATGGATCATATTTCAGAATCTAGTGGAACGATAAATCAGTTCAGAAGCTGGATAAACTAAGAAAAGGACCAAATATAGCAGGGAAGGGGCTAAATAGACAGAAAAGGGAGCACAAACTCTCTGGAGTGCTAAGTCCCCAAAGTGGAAGATCTGACACCGCATGTCCTTTGATATTGGACGACTGCAATTTATTTCGAAACTCCGGGCTTCAGACTTTCCAAGGTGCAAAACTCTAAAATGCTAAATCCCCTAAGTGGAGGATCTCCTACCACGTGTCCACTTCAATCAATGATCCATATGGGCTTCGGGTCTTCGGAAGTTCTTTACTCAGCACTACTTGCCCCCTTGAGTACGAAATAGTTGAATACGGGGATCGTCTAACACATGTCCCACGCTCAGATCGATGGATAGAAATTGCACGAAATCCTCTCTATCTTCTCTACACATGACTAAGAACTGTGACCTCGGCTTAATATTTGGGCGCTTATTTCACTTTGCAAGATCTGATGACTTGTATTTCTCTCACCTAGATCAACGACCAAGAGCGATTGTGGGGTGCGGAGTTTCGTGGGGTTTAATTTCGAGAGGCGGTCCCGCAATTTCAACCGTGGTTTTCTCTCGGGGTTACGTGTCATCACCAGATGCATTGCGGGGTGAAAAGTGGGTTACCTCAAAACCATTTCTTTGCGCCCTCGCAAAATAGAGAACATGTCACACTTTCGTAGCCTCTCACCCCTCACCACTTGTCTCCCACTCTTATTACACATCACCTCCCGACAAACGCACCACTTTCCCATAACGAGCTCGCGTTGAGCTAGTTGTCCAATCGTCATCGCCACAACTTCAACCGCAATTATTTACGCCAGTATACTCATTGCAGGTGACAGATGACTCGAGACACAGTCAATAGCAAAGACCAACCACCCAGTAGAAGTCCAATACGGATCATCAATAGATGACATCAAATTAAATCCAACTAAATTTTAAATATTCCTATGGTATACATTCATAACCGAAACGTTTCTTTCATAGATCATTGTAATCGGTTTCAAACCGAAATGTTTCTTTCAGAGATCATTGTCATCGGTTTCAAACCAAAATGTTTCTTTCATAGATCATTGTAATTGGTTTCAAACTGAAACGTTTCTTTCAGAGATCATTTTAATCGGTTTCAAATCGAAAAGTTTCTTTCAGAGATCATTGTAATCGGTTTCAAACCGAAGGAACTCATCTGGTATAAATATTAGGAGTTCTGAATGTATCAGAGCGGGGGGCATCCCGAGAGCCTTTTAGGCTAGGATTGTAATGTAATATTTTCAACAATACACTTAAACAAAAGCAAAGAGATTCTATATCTCGTTATGTTAAATTTTGTCTTTTTCTTGCGTCATGTTTATGAAGTTTTCATTACTTCTCTTTCTTTTGCTCCTTCTTTTATTCAACTTGTAATAGTTACAATTCAGTGAGACTTCTGTTGTGACTAATTAAGAGCATTCTTTCAAGTGCAGTTTTTCCTCTATTCTAATGTGAGTAGAACAAGACTTGCATCTTAATTGTTTTGCCTTATTTACAAGTTATA
The DNA here is from genome assembly GCA_009831015.1 of Picea engelmannii. NCBI lineage: Eukaryota > Viridiplantae > Streptophyta > Pinopsida > Pinales > Pinaceae > Picea > Picea engelmannii. Next base: position 203,143 of record ML778962.1, read on the forward strand.
TTTGTTCATAGATTTTCCTCTATCTTGTTGTGAGTGAGACAAGACCTATGCCCAAGTATTTGAAATCATTGTCATTCTTCTACCGAAAAGAAGACCAAATTTATCAGAATTGGATACCTAGCTTTTTCTTTCAGTTTTGTCTATCTCTTATCTTCTATCCATCCTCATGATTTTAAATGGATTTAATAGACAAGGTCATGCCTCTTTATTTTTTATTTCTAATGGTTGAAAGGTTCTTTCAGACCTAGTTCTAGAAGCCTCCAATAACTGATCAATCGCCCATTATTATCTTTTTCAAAATGTGCTAAGGCTTGGATCTATTACAGCCTAGAGTCAACTCTTGTGACAACATATTGTACTATCATGTGAATGATATGATGAATAATGAATTCGGCGTTGTGCCTTTCCACTGATTCTTGATCTTCATTATGTACTTGAAAAAGTGTTAGCCATTCTTCATTAAATATTGAAATTGAGCCTTACTAGAGTATAAAAGGACCCTCCCATGGAGAAGATTGGACTAGCTCACTTGCTACAAGCCTCTCCCCAGGAGATATGGTTTATTTCTTATTGCTTCACCATTAGAATAAAATTAGTTGCTAGTCGTCCCCCCCAAAAAAATTGTTTGTATGTTTTTGAATCATTGATATATATTGTTTTATGCTTTGATAGCCACTATGCATGTTCAAGGATAGTTGAATGGTTTATATCATTGTCTATTTACCTTCTTTCTCTACTCATAGCTTTAACAACGAGAAAGGAGAGGGCTTTTGGTACTCTTATGCATGGAAACACTCTATGCATGTTTCCAGACTGCATTTTCATAAAATGGTTTCTTAATTGTTTAGAAAATAATACAAATCTCACTTGTCTTTGATGATATCTATAGTCAAAGGAGTTATCGAGAGTGGTATTTCTTCAACTATTTGCTTGACTCCTTTCTCAACAAGGAATTTATGCAACAATATAGGTAGAGAACAAACAAAATTGTTGTGCAAGATGATGTAAAAACTTTGTTGAATGTCGTACAATGTGATTCTTATTTTTGTAACATGTCCTCACGAAATCATCAAAAATCTCTTCAAACACTCATGCAGATTAGTTCTTCCTGTTGGTTGTGGAGCCTGATTATATTCCTGATTCGGAGGTCATGTTTCAGTTGCATTTGAACCCCATTACATCACGGGGTGGGGGGTTTTCTTAGTCAATCTGGACTATTCATTATAAGGTTGCAAATCTAACAGTAGAAGTTATGTTAGGGATTTTTTCCCTAGAAGGCAACCCTCTTTTGAGTATGAGGGGATTGTATTGTGGTTGTGTGAGTGAGTGAATATTGTATTCTGAGAGAGTATACTGTGAGAGAAAGAAGAAGAAGTTACAGCAGGTAGGTTGTAGGTTGTATCCCTTCATTTTGTTGGATAATAATAAAGGAAGGACTTGGAAATTTCTGTAGTGGACATAGTCCACACTGGGTGAACCTCATATATCTATGTCTTTGTTGTATTTTGTATCTTCTGTGTTTTATTTCCGCATTTGCTTTATTTTGTTCCTCAGTGATCTTATTTTTCTAACAACTGGTATCAGAGCAAAAAGTAACTCGCAGAAAAAGAGAGTTCTTGGTTCGAGTGCGAATAATGGTAGAAGATGGAAAGTTTAAGGTCGAGAAATTTAATGGCCAAAACTATTAGTTATGGAAGATACAGATGGAAGATTATTTATATTAGAAGGATATTTACCTACCGTTGGGTGGAAAAGAAAAGTAGTCGGTGAGTATGAAGGACGAAGAATGGGAGATTCTCGACATAAAGGCACTAGGAATGATACAGTTGTGCCTGGCAATGTCAGTGCCTTTCAATATTTCAAAAGAAAAGACAACGAAGGATCTGATTAACGTATTGGCTAAACTATATGAAAAACCCTCGCCTTCCAACAAGGTATTTCCAATGAAGCGATTATTTAATATGAAGATGTCAGAAGATGGGTCTATTTCCGATCATTTAAATGAATTCAATACAGTTACTAATCAGCTAAGTTCTGTAAAAGTGAGCTTTGATGATGAGGTTAAAGCTCTTCTAATCTTGTGCTCATTGCCAGAAAGTTGGAATGGCTTGGTCATGTCTGTAAGTAACTCTGTCTCTGGTTCAAACACTTCAAAATTTGATGATGTTGTTGGTGTTAACCTTAGCGAGAAAATTGTGACGAAAAAGCACAGGTGAGACATCAGGTAATGCATTGACTGTGGAGAACAGGAGAAGACAAAGGGAAATAGGAAAGAGTCCAGGAAATTGTGGGAAGTCTAGGAAGGGCAGATTCAAATCCAGACTAGGAAAGATAGAGTGTTGGAATTGTGGGAAGAAAGGACTTCTGAAGAAAGACAACAGAGCTCCAAAGAAACAAAGAGATGGATAGCAGGAAAAAAATCAGGAAGCAAATGTAGTAGGTGATGTGTTACAAGATGCTATGATTCTTTCTTTAGATAATATTATTGAGTCTTGGGTAGTAGATTTAGGGGCTTCATTTCATGCCACACCCCATAGGAAATACTTTCAAAATTATGTTTAAGGTGATTTCGGACAGGTTTATTTGGGTGACGATGAACCATGTCAAATTTTTGGAGTTGGTAAGGTACAAATAAAGAAAAAGAATGGAAACTAATGCTTACTGAAAGAGGTGAGATATATACCATATCTGAGAAGAAATCTAATTTCAACAGGATAGTCGGCAAGTGAAGGCTATATATATACATTTACAGATAAGGCGTGGAAGGTCACTAAAGGATCACTGGTAATGGCAAAAGTAGAGAAGGTAGGTACATTGTATTTATGTACTCGTAATGTTGACTCTTCTATATCCTTAGCTTATACAAGAGTGGATACAACATTGTGGCATCATAGGCTTGGACACATGAGTGAGAAGGGGATGCAGATACTTCACAAAAGGAATTTGTTGCTAGATCTCAAACAAGTTGATTTGGATTTATGTGCACATTGTGTTTATGGAAAATAGAAGAGAGTCGGATTTCTCAAGGTTGGAAAGGAAGAGAAGAGTGAAAAGTTAGAGCTTGTGCATACAGATGTATGGGGACCAACTCGGGTATCATCTCTTGGTGGCTCTCATTATTATGTTACTTTTATTGATGATGCAACTAGAAAAACTTGGGTTTATTGCATTCAACAAAAATCTGATGTTTTGACACTTTTAAGAAATGGAAAGCTTTGGTTGAGAATGAGACATGAAAAAGGTTGAAGTGTCTCAAATCAGAAAATGGAGGTGAATACTACAACAAGGAGTTTGATAATTATTGTCCATACCATGGGATTCATAGAGAGAAGACAGTTCTAGGAACACCGCAAGAAAATGGTGTGTCAGAAAGGATGAGCATGGCAATCATGGAACATGCAAGGAGTATGAGATTGCATGTTGGGTTGCCCTTACAGTTTTGGGAAGATGTTGTAGATGTTATTATTTACTTAATAAACATAGGGCCTTCAAGCTCCTTGGATGGTGGCATTCCATAGGAGGGATGGACAGGTAAAAAGGAAAACTGCTCATTTCTGAAGACTTTTGATTGTGAAGCATTTGTCCATATTGATAAAGAATATAGAACAAAGCTTGAGGCAAAATCCAAGAAGTGTACCTTTATTGGATATGATGTTAATGATTTTGGTTATCGCTTATGGGATTATGAAAATCATAAAATCATTAGGAGTAGAGATGCGGTATTCAATGAAAAGGTCATGTACTAGGGAAAGAAATGGGAAAAGGAAAACAAAGGTACCAGAAAATCAAAATGTAATTCCAAAGGTACCAGAAAATCAAAATGTACAACAACAGAAGTAGCGGGTACCTCAAACTCCTGCATATATTGTTAGAAGATATACTAGGTTAAGTAGACCCCTTGAAAGATACTCTCATTCATTGTATTATTTATTGTGCATTGATTTGGGTGAACCAGAAAGTTATGAAGAGGCAATGCATGTAGACACTAAAAACAAGTGGGAGAAAGGCATGAAAGAGGAAAATAATTCCTTGGTAAATAACCAAACTTGGGACTTGGTTCAGTTGCCTGCAGGAAAAAGAGAATTACAAAATAAATGGGTTTACAACTTGAAGGAAGAAGATGGAGGCAAAAAGTGATACAAGGCTAGACTTGTTGTAAAGGGGTTTGCACAAAAGAAAGGTATAGATTTTGATGAAATATTTTCTCCCATTGTTAAAATGATTTCAATTAGGACTATTTTGAGTCTTGTGGTAGTAGAAGACTTGCATCTTGAACAGTTAGATGTAAAAACAACTTTTCTCCATGGGGATTTGGAGGAAGAGATTTATATGCAACATCCACAAGGGTATGAGGTCAAAGGAAAGCAAAATTTGGTATGTAGGTTGAAGAAGAGATTGTATGGAATAAATCAAGCTCCAAGGCAGTGGTATTTGAAGTTTGACATGTTTATGACAAAACAAGGTTATAATTGATGTCATTTTGATCATTGGGTTTATTTTAAGAGGCTAGAAAATGGAAGTTATATTATCTTGCTATTGTATGTAGATGACATAGTTGTTGCAGGGTCTAACATGCATGATATAAATGTATTCAAAAAGAAATTAGTTAATTCATTTGTGATGAAGGATTTGGCTGCTGAAAAGAAAATCCTTGGTATGAGAATAACAAGAGACGGGAAAAATTGCAAATTGACATTGTCTTAGGGTGAGTACATAGAGAAGGTGTTGGAGAGGTTTAGAATACAGAATACAAAACCAGATAGTACACCTTTGGCCATCCATTTCAAATTAACCAAGTAAATGTGTCCCAAGACACGGGAGCAGATAAAATAAATGTCCAGAGTCCTTTATTCATCAGCAGTTGGTTGCTTGATGTATGTTGTGGCGTGCACAAGACCAGATATTGCACATGCAGTGGGAGTTGTGAGCAGGTATATGAACAATCCAAGTAAAGAACATTGGGAGGCAATAAAGTGGATTCTTAGGTATTTGAGAGGCACTACTACTCATGCATTATGTTTTGGAGGTTCAAACATTGTTTGACAGGGATATGTTGATTCAAATATGGCAGGTGATAAAGATAGCAGGAGAAGCACCACGGGGCATGTTTTTACTGTAGGTGGAACTGCAGTCAATTGGATTTCGAAACTGCAAAGGTTGTTTCACTTTCAACAACGGAATCAAAGTATGTTGCTTCTATAGAGGCTAGTAAAGAGATGATTTGGTTATAGAGGCTTATGGAGTAATTGGGAAAGAATCAAGAGAATAACAAGTTGTATTGTGACAGCCAAAGTGTCATTCATCTTGCAAATAAATCATCCTTCCATTCTAAGACTAAGCATATACAAATCAAGTACCATTTCATACGATCCATTTTGGAAGATGGACAATTGAAGTTGGAAAAGATACATACTAGCCAAAATCCTGCAGACATGTTAACAAAGGTAGTAACAAGGGAGAAATTGAGTTCCTGCTCGGTTTCATTTGGTCTTCACGCATGAAGGTGAAGATGAGAAATTTTCCAGGTCCAAGGTGGATCATAGTCCAACAGGTACAACAACAGTGAATTTGTTGTGATCAGTCTCCAAGTGGGTGACTGTTGGTTGTGGAGCCTGATTATATTTCTAATTCAAAGGTCTTGTTTTAGATGCATTTGGACCCTATTACCTGACATGGGGGCTTCCCCCCCCACTTCTCTCACCAAGGGGGTCCAAGGGGGCAGCGAGAAATTTTGGAGCCCCCACCCCCCTTGTAGGGTATTTAGGGGCAGCGCCCCTGAAGTGAAATTTTGGGAAAAATTGCCTTGTAAAATATTGTAATTTCGTAGTCAATCTGGACTGTTCTTTATAAGGTTGCAAATCTCATGGTAGAAGTTATGTTAGGGATTTTTTCCTTGGAAGGAAACTCTCTTTTATGTATGAGGGAATTGTATTACAGTTGTGTGAGTGAGTGAATATAGTATTATGAGAGAGGAGACTATGAGAGAAAGAAGAGGAAGTTACAACATGTATGGTGTAGGTTGTATCCCTTCATTTTGTTGGATAATAATAAAGGAAGGACTTGAGAATTTATCTAGTGGACGTAGCCCACACTAGGTGAACCACGTATATATGTGTATCTATTGTATTGTGTATCTTTTGTGTTTTATTTCCACATTTGTTTTATTTTATTGCTCTGTGATCCTATTTTCTAACATTCCATAATTTATTAAGTTCGATAATAGTTTGTAATACTCAATTCAATCATTATTTTAAGTCCCTTGATTCAAATGTTGAATATTAGACAAAAATGAATGTAAAATTAATAATAATTTACAAAAAAATGAAGTGAAATGATCAAAATCAAAGTCATTCATCAATGAATTGACAAATCGGCTCACATGGTTTCTCCTTCTAGTGATCTATTAATGACTTTTATAATATCAAGTACGTAGACATGGTTATTTGGGTTAGGTGGTTTGCTATCAACTATTAAAAATTGTCACCATAAATATATGCTTCCAACCTTTAGTACTCTTCAAGAGCTTTCCAATGATATATAATATGCATCATTTCACCTCATGGTGATTTGTTGACGATTTTCGCAATTTAGGTTTCATAAACATGATTAATTGGGATGGTCATGATGGCGCAATAAGCATGAAATGACCCAACCTAGCGACTAAAATCAAGCACCCTACCAACACAACTAAGTTGTGTGCACATAACTCAATGTATTTAATCCTTAGATAACACATAAGGCATAAAATTGACACTACAAGGTGTATTAAGCACACATGAACACATATAACGTACACTCAATGCAATAGAATACCTAATACAACTTAAACTTCGACAAAATTTTATTAATATGACACAACCTTGATGCACAATGATGCAAAATTATGATGCTTAGCAACACAATTGTGATGCAGAGTGATGCCTACTCACTTTAGGTTTCATGTTTAGCAACACACGATGACTCAAAATGATGCAAATTTCAATGCATAAGAAACAACCCGGGACAAAGTTCAGGTGTCTTAGATGACCTTAATGGGGCATTTGTAACATAAGTTTGTGATTCTAGAGTCATGCATTGTAGTAGTGCCTTGAGGTAGTAGGGTTGAATCATCTCAAGTGTTGGAGGGGACTAAATCAATGGAGATGACCTAGGATGAAATAATAAGCCTTCAAAAGTGAAACCAAACCAAAAGTAAGACATACCCATCAAGGTGTTGGAGATTATATGGACAAGCAATCTAAGAGCACATAAGATGAGTTAGAGAGATAGATCATGATTTAATGCCAATATAGTAGGGATCTTGCAAGATATCGAGAGAAGGATTCAAATTCAAAGAGGAAAAAGGAGATATAAATAAGCAAGCAAATGACCTTGATGTTAAACTAGTCATTAGAGAGGAAAATTTATAAGTAATATTTGTACCACAAGTTTGACATGAAATTGTTGATTTTTAGCCTGCACCATAGGGATTTTCCCTAAATGCACTCTTTGCTCTTCAAGTTGAAACCTACAGTCGTGGTACGATCCAAGGAAATCATGGTTTCTTTAGCGTCAATAAAATAGGAATGGTTAATGAAGGTTTGATCCTATGGACCCCTAATTAAGCAATCCAAAATGTGTTTGGACCATTGAGGACCCCAAATCAAGTATCGTAACCAACTATGGTCGAATAAAGGGCTCAAAGCCATAGAAAAAATCCAAATAGAAAGCAAGTGACCCAAATGAGTGCTCCAAACTGTTTAACATATCACATTGACTAATAAAGGTAAAAGGTAAGAGGATAGGCAAATAAAGGAAACCTTACTTAAATGCTAGAAATCTTAGAGAAGTTGTAAATCTAGACTAAGGCAAGGTGACTCAAGGGAGAGTGCTCCAGTGTTCAAACATTAAGTTATGATGGTTCATCACACTTCTTCTGGAATTAGTCGGTCATGTGGTCAACCTACATTTGGAAATAGTCAGTTGAGTAGTCGACAAGTTTTTCAATCGAACAATTGACTAGTAGTCGTAGATAGTCGATCGGTGGATTAACTAGCCGAGCAATCGACTATGAGTTGGACGCATGGACGGTCGAGTCGAGCATTCTTTCCAAGTCGACTTGATAGTGCGGGTTTGGCAGCGTCAATTCTAACTATCGACAGTTATATGTGGACAAGATCCTCCCAATTTCAAAGAAGTTGGTTAGATCTTGAAGCTATAAATAACAGACTTGATGGGTCATTATCATTATGTTGATATCGTTGTTGTGTACAAGATGTCCAATATGCATTGTGATGTTCTTATCATAATGTGTTGTGCTTAAGTGTTGTAATTGTGTCTTTAGACACCACCTTTTGTCTTCGAAAAATTATTTCATCTTTGAATATCTACAGTTTTGTTTGTTTGTTTCATATCAGGTTACACCCAATCCCCAACATGGTATCAAAATCGATGGTTTGAAACCTCGCCTATTGTCGGTAAATATTACTGAGTCAGATATGTTGTGTGATTGACTCTGGGTCGATGATTTTCAGATTGTAACTTGTGGAAATAGATTTGATCTGTCTAGATATTGAAGATGGCTTTGAAGATCGATCTTGTAATTCTGAATGGATCAAATTATGCAGTATGGGCACTAGACATGGAAACCCTGCTAAAGACTAAAGGACTGTGATAGTATATAAAAATTGTGATTTCAAATCCAATAGACGATCAAACAAAGTTCATTGTTGATATCAAGAAGGATGAGGTTGTAGGGGTCATCATGACCTATATCTCACTGGAGATTCATTTTCACATTAGTGAAATCCATTGCCCTCATCAAGTCTGGAAAAATATGAAGTCGTTGTTCGACATAATCGATGAAATCCATGTCATGCAATTGGAGAAAGAGTTGATCTCTATTGATCCTCATTCCTTTGACATAATAGAGGACTAGTTTGCGCATGTGAAGGAACTACAGTTGAAATTGGGCCAATGTGGAAAGAATTATCGAAAGAAAGATGAACAACTCATCGAGTTGGTCCTGATGAATTTGAGAAAACCATTTGACATGTTCATTTCGACTTTGCACAACAATTGGCAGACACACGAGGAAGATCGTAAGGATTACACCTTTGAATATTTATGTGGTCTTTTGATCACTAATCAACACAAATTGCTTGAAGGAGGCAAGTTTGGTGGTAAACATCAAGCCCACTTGCTCAAGGGAAAGGGCAAGTTGAATCACAATGAAAGAGGATGGTTTGATACCTCTATACAGAGACTTGCATGCCTTGAGTACAAAACTAAAGGGCAGACATATGCACCCCGTCAAAGTAGAAAGAAGAAGACATGTCAATATTGTGGAAAAATTGGATATATGGCGAGGGTGTGCTAAAAAAAGAGAGATGATTTAGAAGAGAAGTTTAAACACCTTGAAGGAGACATGTTTGTTGTTCGTCAACCCACTGATAATTTCACCTTTCAAGTCAAAATTTCTCAAGCCTTGTTGTGTCATTTTGTACAAAATGAATGGGTAGACAACTATGGGTGCACTTGTCACATGGCTAAGGATACTTCCTTGTTCACCTCCTTGAATGAAGTTGAGGATAGGAAGATTTATGTTGCCAATGATTTTTCTCTCGACATTACTACTTGGGGTGATGTTTACTGTCAACATGGGGGAATTGTTGATGTTTATCATGTACCAAACCTTAGTGCCAATTTGTTTTTTGTTTCTTGGTTAACACAGACAGGTAAGATTGTGGAGTTTTGTCCATATCGGTTCTTTGTTTGAGATTTGAAGAAATGTCAGTCGTTTTTTGTCGAAGGATTTCTTGACCCAAAGACAGTTTGTATAAATTTTGTGACATGACTCGACTCGACTCTGAATTGACTGCTCGTATTGCTCACACTGACGAGGAAGTCGAACTTGGCATGAATGACTCAGATATCTGAATTTTCAAAGTCTACAATCAATGGCAACTCAGAATATAATCGATGGTTTACCTAAAGTTTTTCCCCTTGATGGAGTCTGTAAAGGATGTGTGTTTGTCAAGCATCATCAAGCACCTTTTGACTATGGCAAAGCGTGGCGATCATAGTACCTCCTAGAGTTGGTTCACAATGATCTCTTTTGCATCAATCTACCTTCCCTAGTAGGTGCAAGGTATATCTTGACTTTCAATGATGATCTCTCTCATTTCACTTGGGTTTATTTTCCAAAGAATGAAAATCTTGTCTTTGAAAAGTTCAAATAATTTAGAGCCTTTGCTGAAAAGCAATGTGGTTGACCCATCAAGTGCCCGAGATCAGACAATGGTGGTGAGTATGTAAATTGAACTTTTGAAGAATACCTGGTTCGATCTGGTATTGATTGGGAGCGGTCGGTTCCTCATACACCTCAGCAGAATTGCGTTGTAGAACATAAGAATTGGACGTTAGTTGAAATGGTTAGATGTCTTTTGCAAGCCAAAAATTTGCCTCCTCGCTTATGGGCTGAAGTTGTCTATTGTGTAAAATATCTGCTCAATCACATCTCGACTCGAGTTGTTCCTTTAGTGACTCCATTTGAACGATGGTGTGGAAAGAATCCCTCAGTCGACCACCTCCCTATGTTTGAATGTGTTGCTTGGACTCATATTTCCAATGATTGCAGAAAGAAGTTAGATGCAAAGAGTCATGATTGCATCATGATGGGCTACTCTGAAGAGTCTAAATCCTATCAGTTGTTTGATCTTGTCAAATGAAAAATCATTATCTGATGTAATGTATGGTTTAATGAGAAGTCTTTTGGCATCAAGTTGTTGAATGCCTTCTCTAGACTGTTACACAATGATCACTTTGATGTTGTTTTCAAATATGGTTCTCCTATTCCATTTTTCAGTTATTGGACTGGACATTAGAACTTTGTTCTTGTTTTGACTATACCGTCGACCTCCAAGTCGATTAGTCCATCAATATATGTTTCGACAGTTCTTCCATCTCCATCAACTGAAATTGTTCTGACTTCTTATCGACCTTCTATAGTGAACGACAATTCAGCCCTTTCTTGTCTACCCAGATGGGCTGCCAAGAATATTAAATTTGTTGGACCCGATGTTGGTGATATCTCTTTAGGACACCAAACTCGAAGTCAAAGGCAACATGTCAGCGTTGCATCGATGACTCGTGTAATTGAAACTTGTGATCTTGTTACCTACTCAGATGCCCAAGGTCAACCTGAATGGGAGCATGCTATGCAGAGAGAACCTGATTCTTTATGGAAGAATCACACTTGGGAATTAGTTCCCCAACCACAAGGAAAGAATGTTGTGAAGTGTTGATCGGTCAATCAAACCAAATTTACCTATGAAGGTGTTGTTGAGCGTCACAGAGCTCTCTTGGTTGCGAAGGGATTTTCTCAACAAGAAGGCATCAAATACACTAAGGCCTTTGCCCCTATTGCGAAGATGAACTCTGTTCGACTGATTCTTTCTCTTATTGCTCAAGTTGGATGACAGATCAACCAGATGGATGTGAATACTGTTTTTCTTCATGGAGACCTATATGAAGTAATTTTCATGGAATATCCTCCTACTTTTGTGATATATTCTAACTTGGTTTCTCTACTCACGAAGTCTCTATGTGGTTTGAAGCAAGCTCCTCGATCTTGGTATGCTAAGATTGACAATTTATTTCTTCAACTTGGTTTCAAACGTTGTGAATCTGATCACAGCTTGTATGTACTCCATACCAATGGAAACACTTTGATTGTTGTTGCATATGTCAATGACCTTGTCATCACTAGAAATAACATTGATCTTGTTATTATATTGAAGAAGCAACTTGTTGACTCCTTTGACATGACAGATCTTGGCACTCTGCATTATTTTTTGGGTCTTCAAGTATTACCACTATGTGATGGTTTTTTCATTTCTCAATATAAATACATAATGGATCTTTTGACACGCTTTAAGATGGCAGATTGTAAGCCCTATGTTACTCCTTTTCAATTTGGAGTAAAGCTAAATAAAACTCGTCAAACTCCCAAAGTCAATTCTACACTTTATCGACAACTGGTCCATAGTCTCATTTATCTTACTCACAGTCGATCTGACATTTCCTTTTCTATCAGTGTGGTTTCTCGATTTATGCAGGACCCCAAAGAAAGCCACTATAAAGCAGTCAAATGAATTATTTGTTATATCAAGGGTACCACTCAATTTGGTATCAAGTATTGTTGAATTTTAGATTCGTTGGTTGAATTCACCGACTCCGACTGGTCTGGCGACAATGATGATCGAAAGTCCACTTCTGGCTATGTGTTTTTCTTCGGGACTGGACCATTGGTTTGGTCATACAAGAAACAGAAGGTAGTCTCATTGTCGACTACATAAGCATAATATCATGGAGTCATTCATGCATGTACATACGCAATCCAGATTCACTAACTTTTGGGTGAAATTGGATTTCCTGTTCATACCTCGACTGTAATCTACTGTGCCAATTAGAGTGTCATTAAAGTTGCTAACAATCATGTTTCCCATACTAAGATGAAGCACGTTGAGGTCCATCCTCACTGCTTAAGATAGTTGGTTCATGTGAACATTGTCTCTCTTATCTATTGTAGAACAAATGATCAGGTGGATGATATCTTCACTAAGCCTTTATCTAAAGCTAGATTTATCAATCTCCATACGATGTTTGGGCTTCAAGAAGCTGCAATTATAGGGGGGTGTATTGCTAATGTAATCTCACCTCCTGAACCTCCAAAGTCGTGTGTTGATGGGGGCGTGTCGGAACATCAAGTTTTGATGGTTCATCACACTTCTCCTAGAATCAAACGATTGGGCGGTTGACCTATATCTGGAAACAATCAATCAAGTGATCGACCATATATGTACATAAATCGATTGAGTAGTCAACAAGTCTATCAGTCGGACAATCGACTAGCAATTGAAGACAATCGGTCAGTGGATCGACCAAGTGAGTAATCGAGTATGAGTTGGACGCATGGAAGGTTGGGTCGAGCATCCTTGTCGAGTTGACTTGACAATGTAGATTTTTCAGAGTCAACTCTAACCACATATGGTTGTATGTGGATAAGACCCCTGTCGATTTCGAGGAAGTTGTTTAGATGTCAAAGCTATAAATAGTAGACCCAATGGGTCATTATCACAATGTGTTGTGCTTAAGTTTTGTAACGTTGTCTTTCGACACCACCTTCTGTCTTCGAAAAGTTATTTCCTCTTCGATTATCTACAGTTCTATTAGTCTATTTCATATCGGGTTACACCCAATCCCCAACATCCAACACAATAAAGCCTTCACAATGAAGGATGAGAGGTGGTTGTGTCATCACAGGGATCATGCATGGACACAACATAGAAGTAGGACAAGTCATGACACCTTTACTGGGTGCATATGTGATTACTAAAGGGCGAAATATGTATGCTACAATATGTTCCATCTTATGAATAATAATTCAATTGTCTCCTTCAATGTACAAATAGATTATTTACATTGTACATTCTAGTTGGAGGTCGTGTTGAAGGGCTAGGACTTCAACATGATTATTTGTTGTTATGTCAATTTTTTGGGCATAATAAATGTTGGGTTTGCCTCCCTTACCACCTATAATACCACCTACCCCTACTTCTCCTCAATTCCCCTTTAACACACCTTCAAAACTAAGTTTCATAAAGGGGTAAGATGGATGATGCCATTTATGAAGACAATTTAAATGATCGTATCACATTTAATGACACAAGACGACTCAAAATGATACAGATTTCAACGCATACCAAACAACCTATGGTAGAGTTCAATTGTCTTAGACAACCTTGAAAGGGAATTCGTGACTCAAGTTTGCAATGCTAATGTCCCATGTTGTAGTAATGCCTTCAGGTAGTAGCCTAGAATTCTCCAAGGTGTTAGAGGGAACTGAGACAATAGAAACCCCCTAGGACAAAACAACAAGCCTTCAAAAGAGAAATCGAACCAAAACCAGTAGATACCCATTGAGGTGTTGGAGATGATATGGATAAGCTACCTAAGAGCATAGACGAGGAGTTAAAGAGGCATATCATGATTTAAGACCAATTTGGCAGGAATATTGCAAGATAACGAGAGAATGATTACAAATTCAAAGAGGCTTTACAAAGAGGAGATGAGAGATATAAATAATAAGCAAGCAAATGACCTCAACATTAGACTAGCCATTGGAGAGGATGATTTGTACATAAAATCAAATGACCAAGGCAAGGTGACTCAAGGGAGAGTGGTCCAACACAATAGAGCCTTCATAATGAAGGATGAGAGGTAACTATGTCATCATAAGGCAGGTCACACATGGACACAACATAGAAGTAGGCTACATTGTGACACCTTTAGTAGTTAGGAGTATGTAAGTACTAAAGGGCGAAACTCGTATGCTACAATGTGTTTCATGTTTTGAATAATAATCCAAGTGTTTCTTTCAATTTGCAAATAGCTCATTTGCATGGTACATGCTAGTTGGAGGCCATATTGAAAGGCTAGGAATTCAACATGATCATTTGTTGTTATACCAATGTTTTGGGCATGATGATATTACCACTAATAATGCCATCTACCCTACTCATCCTCAATTCCCCTTTCATGCAATTTCAAAGCTAAGTTTCATAAAGGGATAACATGGAGGATGCCATTTCCGAAGACAATTTAAATGATCGGGCTCAAGCTATTAGTTTCAATAAATAACTAATCAAATTACCTCAAAGTTCCAATTTGTAGGAATCTTTGTTATTCCATTGACATCCTCCAAGGTCCACTTCTTTGAAAGAATAGTTTCCAAAACTTGTTGAGCATTTTTCAGTTGAATGACCATAATAAAATTATATTCTACATTGAATATCCATCATTTCTTTCTAGCCATATATTCTAGGTCACATAATGATTCATTGGTTGGTAGTCTCATTGTGTATGTTTGAAGTTCATTTCAAGTTAGGTAGGCGATCCACCAGGGGATCCTAAAGAACCTTGTAGTGGAGTAGATCTTGCAAACTAAGTAATCTAGATTTATGAGTGGAACGAAATGAAATCAAATATTGATAATATTAACATAGAGACACCGTGAATAATAACATAGATACAATAAAACTTGAATTCTATTAAATAAGAAATATGTTGAAACTGTAAAATGCAGACTGAAACAAACTTTCTAGAATGGTGGCAGCTTATCTCTGAGAAGAGATGTGATGACTATGCTCATTCACAAGAAGATGAGTACAATGAGGCTTTGAAAACCTCTTTACAATAAACATGAATGCCAAAACCATAGACATCCAAAAACCTAACCCTAGGATATGAAGCGCCAAAATTCATGTGGGCCATGTTGGGGTAAGTTGGTACATTAACTTCCTGGGGTCGTAACTTTTGAATACGATCTTCATTTTAAGTGCACGATAGCCTATTGGAAAGGTCTATTCGAGGAATACATAGTATGCCTTCAAACTCTAACACCGTTTTAGTTTCATTGTTGTGAGTCCTAAAAACGTTGTTTAGTGCCTCAAAACGACGTCGGAAGTTCATGACTTGAAAACTAGGAAAAAATAGCCAAACTGAGAAACTGCCTAGATGAGCCAATTGGAATAGGTGGGTGGACACCGATATACACCTAGATCAATCCTCCCCCCTTAGGAAGTAATGGTCTCCATTGCGTTGAGTTCCCCCATCAGATGAGGATATTTCTGTTGAATTTGGCCTCGGGTGAGCCACTTGCCTTAGTGCAGGAGTTGCCCTACTTTGACAACCCGATAAAGTTGGATCCTTTGTTGGTGAGTACCCTAGACCTATGTGTCCACAATATGATCAATGGAGGCTTGTTCCATGCAGTCAAGGTTGAGTTGTGTGTTGGGTATGTGTTATATTCTTTGCACGACTAGGGCACGCAAAGGGGTTTGGGGGGCGGGCGTTAGGACCCCGAGAAATTTTTTTGCCTCGAGAAATGTGTCGCATTTTTGCCTCGTTTTTCGTGTCCATTGGGCTATTTTTCGGCACATGGTTTTTGTCGATGGCTTTCTATTTCTAGTTAAGGAAGTAGGGTTGTTAACTAATCCAAGTCATTGGGTTAGGGTTTTGGATGTCACTAGCTCCTATATGTATATTGTATTTTAAACAATGTATCACTATGAATGGATATAGAATATGTCAGTTTTCCTGGTTTGGGTTTCCAGGGGAAAAATATCTGTATAATGTGTGTATTTGTCATTGTATATTTTTTGTTCTTTTATTGAAAATATGTTTGCAGTAAAATATTGTACAAGGTTAAAATCTACATTTGGTATCAGAGCTTTGTTGGCTTTAGGGGGATGCCTTTGTGGTCAAGGGTTTGGCTCGAGACTGTGATAAGCCTTGTTACAGTGGGAGATCTGTGGTCTTGATTTTTCAGGTGAAAATAAATGGCGAGTAGTTTGAAAATGGAGATCGAGAAGTTTAATGGGAAAAGTTTTGAGTTGTAGAAGATCAAGATGGAAGATTTGTTAGTGGACAAAGATCAGTGGATTACAGTGGATCCAGGTGTTGCACCAACAAGAACTTCAAAAGATGTCTGGAAAAAGTTTGATCAAAAGGAAAAGAGCACAATCCGATTGTGTCTCTCAGATTCAGTGTTACTGAATGTGTCAGCGAAAGCTACAACCAAAGATTTGTGGGATAAGTTGGGGAAGTTGTATCAGTCTAAGTCCCTAGTAAATAAATTATTCCTGAGAAAGAAGTTGTATAACCTGAGGATGAGAGATGGAAACTTGGTGATAGAGCATTTGAATGCCTTCAATATTGTGGTAAGTCGGTTAGTATATGTTGAGATTAAAATTTCAGATGAAGATAAGTGTATCAGTTTATTGTGCTCTTTACCAGATTCGTGGGATAGTCTAGTTATGGCCATAGGTATTAATACAACTGCCTTGAAGTTTGATGAAGTGGTCTCATCCTTGTTGTCAAAGGAGATGAGACAGAAGAACATGGAAGGATAGAGCACAAATGCATTATTTGCAAGAGGACGCTCCCATGAACGAAATATATCTAAGTCCTCAAGTGGGAGATCTAAGTCTAAGGGAAGATCTAAGCCTCTTGGAGAGTTTGTAAAGGTATGCTAGAGATGTGGAAAAGAAGGGCACTACAAGAAACAATGTAGATCCAAAGTTGAGAAAAAGAAGGGATCTGGAGAATCTCCTTCTAGAGAAGAAAATACCTCCAAGGAAGAAGGAGGGGATGTGTACTTGGCTTCTTCAAGCACACATGCATATCATGAGGCATGGTTGGTTGACTCAAGTTCATCCTTTCACATGAATCCCCACAGGGAGTGGTCTTCTGTGAATATGAAAGGTATGATGGAGGTAATGTTTTCCTAGGTGATGACTCGACAACCAGAATCATAGGTTGAGGAAAATTCAAGTTGAGGCTCATAGATGGAAGGATTAGAACACTACCTGGTGTTTTGCACATCCTAGGATTGGCCAGAAATTTGATTTCTATCAGCAAAATGGACGATGCAGGGATAAAAACAATATTTGAAAAGGAAACCTGCAGGATGGTTCGAAGAGCAATGATGTTGCTGAAGGGAGTTTGGTTTGCAACTCTGTATAAGCTGCAAGGAAGCACTATTAGTGATGGGTGTAATAGTTCCATTGTTCCTGATATTGGAGTTGAAGAAGAAAGAACTCCTATAGTCTTTGGAGAAAAGGTTATGTTGTGGCATCAAAGACTGGGGCATATCGGAGAGAAGGGTCTTCAACTACTACACGGTAAAGGTATGGTTGAAGGTATGTCTAACTGTCTCTAGATTTTGATTTTTGTGAACATTTTGTATCTGGGAAGCATAATCGGGTAAGATTCCCCTTTGGTGCAACGAGGGTAGAAGGAATTTTACAGCTAGTTCACAGTGATGTGTTTGGACCTGTGTTGGTTCCATCATTGGGAAAATCTGTGTACTATGTCTCATTTATAGATGACTTGTCGAGGAATACTTGGATATATTTCCTCAGGAAGAAATCAGAAGTCTTTGATAGGTTTAAAGAGTTTAAGGCTCTTGTTGAGAATCAAACATAGAAAATAATTAAGGTGTTGAGGACAGATAATGGCGGAGAGTTCTGCGAGAATGAATTTGAAGAATTTTGTAAGAAGTGCGATATAGAAAGGAAGAAGACTACTCCATATACACCTCAACAAAATGTAGTTGCAGAAAGGATGAATGAGACGTTGATGGAAAAAGCAAGGTGCATGCTCAGTGGTGTCGAGTTAGGGCAAGAATTCTAGGCAGAGGTAGTGGGTACTGCATGTTACCTGGTCAACAGATCACCCTCATCAACTCTGAATGACAAGACTCCACAAGAGGTATGGACTAGTAAGAAACCTTCTCTCACACATATCAAGGTATTTCACTTTGACGCTTATGTTAATGTTCCAAAGGAAAACATGAGTAACCCAGAAACTAAGAAGGTTGAAACGTGTATCTTTATTGGGTATAAAGATGGTCTCAAAAGTTATAAGCTTTGAAACCCAGAAACTAAGAAGGTTGTGTATATCCAAGATGTGGTATTAAGAGAAATGAAGGATGTTGTTAAACATGAAGTCCTACCAGGTAAGGAAGAACCAGAGAAAATAGAGTTTGATTTAAAGGATGATGAATCAGACTCTACAGAAGAACAAGAATCAGAAGAAGAAGATCCTCATACTCCAATATTGAGGAGATCAGTGCGAGAAAGAAGGCTACCAGAAAGGTATACTCCTTCTAATTTCCATTCAAATTTTGCTTTGTCTATTATTGATGATGATTGATGCAACCCCCCTCCCCTCTTGGGGTTTTGCGACCTCCAGGTCTAGGATTTTTCTAATTTATGAGTTGAATTGACTCTTCGGGCTCTTGATTGAACCCAAATCAATTATACACAGGCCCCTTTTCCTCCTTTAGGCGCAGGTCCTGTGACACACGCACCCTTTGTCTGCACACTCTTCATTTTGCGGACACTAGCTCCTTTTCACTAGCCCCTTCCTTGCATGTGACCTTGGGCGATGACCTCACATGACCGCGCGATTACCTGTTAAAGTCCACGCACCTTTAATCCACGAAATTCTATGGGACCTTCGATCTCCCGATCTTGACGGTATGTCTGAGCTGACGCTTCAGAACTGCCCCTTCCAAATCTATGGACCATATCTGCCCCCTCTGAATCAACATATACGATCTATTCGCGATTTTGGACTTCGGGGTTTTGAAATCTCAAACTTTTCTTTACTCCGTACTCCAATCTTCCAGAATTAACGATCTGTTGCCACCTGTCTCCCTGAACCTACGACCAGGATCTCCTCCATGGATCCGGCCTTCGGTAATATCAAATCTCAAATTCATGCTTTTCCCTGTGTGATAATCTTCTGGAGTAGAAGATCTATCGACACTTGTCCCCCTTAATCTACGGCTAGGATTTCCTCCGTGAATCCAGCCTTTGGGAATATCAATTCTCAAACCCTCACCACTACTGACTGGTTATCTTCTGGAGTGGAAGATTTGTTGACATGTATCCTTCCCAATCAACGGGGTTGCTCCCGCTTCAGGACTTTGGCCTCCTCAACCAAATCAACGGCCCTCTGACTCCCTTCTCGATTGACGATCAAGATCTCTTCTCCGGATCTTCAGACCTTTCCTCTGGAGATCTAGATCTAGTGTCGTGTATCCACCTTCACATCGACAACTCTCATCGATTCGGACTTCCGAGCTTCGAAAATCTCAAATGTCAAAACCTCTCCTTCCTTTGTACATCAATCTTCCGGAGTTGACAATCTGCGGACACCTGCCCTCCTGAATCAATAGCCATGCTTTTACTTCGAGTGTTTGATATTTCAATTAGATAAACGGTCTTGTGACCCTCTGCTCGATCAACGGTCCTTCTTCTACTTTGGGTGTTTGATCTTTCAATTAGATCAATGGTCATGTGGCCCTCTGTTCGATCAACGGTCAAGATCTCCTTCAGGTCTTCAGACTTCTGAGATCTCAAATCTCAAACTTCGCTTCCCCTCAAAGTATGCGGATTCCTGTCACGTGTCCTCTTACATTGGAAGACCAAAGATTACTTCGGGACTTTACCCAGAGTTCTCGGATTTACGCCACGTCTCCTCTAGATCGGACAACCCAGATTCACTTCGGGTCTTCAGATTTTGGAAGTTTCAACTTTCAACCGAAACTCAAATGCAACTTACCCGAAGCTTGTGATCTATCGCCACGTGTCCCTCTGGATCTAACGGTCCAGACCTCTTCGTCTCTTCGGGCTTCGACAGTCTCAATTCTCAACCGAAACCCCACTACAATTTACAAGAAGCTCGCGATCTGTTGACAAGTGTCCTCTTGCAGATCGATGGCTCTTGGCTCTTCGGCTATTCGGGCTTTGGGTGTTTCAACATCTCACCTTTGCCTCCCTCTCGATCTCACGACCTGTTGACACATATCCTTCTGGTGATCAATGGTTAGGATCCTTCTTCGGGTGTTTCACCACCTCCTCGTCCACAAACTTCCGGAGTTGTGGATCTTGCGCCATCTGTATTTCTCGACTATGGACGGTACCTGCTCACTTTGGGACTTTGAGACTTTGATAATTCAATCCTTCTGTGCACACAAGGGTTGAAGCTCGGGCACTTACCTTCGGATCCAACGGTTGTTGGTCCTTCACGCTCATATCCAACGAATGGGATCTGTTCCTCTCCTTTGCGCTTCCTTTGTTCATTGGACACAGATCTAACGGTCCAGACTTCTCCCCGCAACCGATTTGATGGTTGTTGTCGCTCCTTCTCCTGAGCTTTTGATTTCTTCAAACTTGGAAGATTTTGTAAGTGTTCAAAGGCTTCGACCTTTGAACTTTCTGCTGTGAACCAGACTATTTGGGTTTCGCTTGTGCTTCTGAAAGCATTATCTCTTATGAGCTTTAGGAATTAGAATAAGTCTGCCACCCACACATTCCTTGTGTTATCCCTTCTGAGCTTGATCTCCTCGAAGATTTTGATCTTCCACGCACTCCTTGCGTTTCTTAGATTTCGTCAAACTCAGATCCGAAGGATTTCTTAAAAAGAAATTCTTCTCGCCCTCCTCGCGTTCTCATTGCTCGATGCACACCTTGCAGAGCTTCTCCTTACAGAGTGTTCAGTAACTCTGTCTCTTTACGAACTCAACATAGAGTTCTTTCTATGCACTCCTTGCACTTCTGTTGATGAAGGTTCAATGCTATCTCTCTTGAGCTTTTCTGAGGTTAACTCACCTCTGTCAACGCACTCCTTGCACTCGAAAACTCAAAGAAGAGAAACAATTGAAACTTATACAATACTTCACCAGTTCATACGTTCAAAACATGAATGACATATAAAAACTTAACAATAAACACAAACATACAAACACACCATGTGAAGGAAAAATTGCTTTTCTATTATCTTTGTGTGTCTATACAGATGTGTACAAAAATTGGACTGCAACAGAGTCCCAATTCTCTCAAGCTCTCCTAACCTAACTCTACTATGAGTTATGCTTCTAAGACCTCTCTACAAATATCTCTCTCTTTTCTCTCCTTTACAAAAGAGGGCTCTACGAGCTTATCCTCCTCACCGCCTTAGTGCCATCACTGTCTCAGTTATGGCACCATACTTCCTATGGCTCAATACATAAATGTTGATCCAGACTTGACTACGATTTGGACCTGCTACATGCAACCATTTAAGGCAACCCTATCCACTACCTGTACAAAGGTATGGCTTGGCATTTATCAACCTTAAAACACAAATCCCTATAGGATCAGATTTCGAATTTAAAAATGGGAGGGTCAATGCCTCTCCTTCTCTGAAATGTGTGCCAATGTGCTGGAATGTTGGCACGTTGTTGAGGTGGAGCGATGCTCCTACATCATACTCCACTGCTGGAAAAATCATAAGCTCTTGTTCTCCAGTGTTGAAATCCTCCTGGATCCCAAACTCTCTCTTGGAGTTTTCCTCTTGCTCCTCTCCATCTATGTCATTGTTGTTGTTGTTGCTTCTTCTTCTTCTTTTGTTTCTTCCTTGCTGCTATGGCAGGATCTCTTCTGTTCAGCTCCCCTATGATGACTTCTTCTGCTGACCTCAACATCAACGTCTTGATCTCCTCTATCACCCTGTCCAACTGCTCCAATGGTTGGTTCTCCTTATGCATCCTTCTCGACTGCAAGTCTTCCTTATCAGTGGGTAAATCATATTGATCCCCCATATCATTTTCTTCTTCTGTGGCATTAGCTTGCCACCCTACCGCAAACTTCAGTTTTGCAGTCTCATCACTGAGATGCTACTCAATTTTCTCTTCTAACTTATTAGCTTCTGTCAGCTCCTCTTGTGTTGGCATATCTCCAACTCTCTCCAACCGTTCCTCTAGCTGGTATGCTCCTCCATCTGCTTCCAACTTGACCTGTCAGATGTGCAAGATTTACACCATTACCCTTCTCTCTAGGGCTTCCAATTCCTCATACAGCTCAGCAAAATCCATGTTGTTTGTTTCCTCTTCTGCTGCAGACTCCAATGCTACAATCATCTCCTATTCATCTTCTTGGCTGGAAATTTTGAGCAATTCTGCTGAATGCTCTTTTCCTTCTACTGGGGTAGACATCATTGTCTGCTCCATTTCTTCCTCTTTGACAATTTCTACTGGTTGTCCTTCCTCTTATGTTGCACTTTCATCATGTGCACTAGCCTCTACTTGGTTGTTTGGTAGGAATGTTTTGATCCCTCCAATAATCAAAATGATCCTCTGATCCTCTTCTTTGATGGTGGAAGTATTTAACTTCTCATCATCTTCATTCACATGGTCTGCAAATCCACATGAATCTTCACCTATTAGCACTCCTTGCTGACCTGAACCCACTTCTGAGCTCCTGAGACTTTCTGACAGTCTCACCTTCCTTCCCTTGCCTACTTGGCAATCTATGAGATCAATTGATCCCATCTCATTACCCACTTGGCAATCTGAACTTTCAACACTGCTCCCCTGGCAATATATGTGACCTTCCACTGAGCTCTTTCTATTGCCCACCTGGCAACTTGAAAGTCCATTTCTGCCCACCTGGCAGTTTATGAGATCTTCATCTGATCTCACCTCCTCCTCATCATTGAGGTGTCTCCCAATTTTTGGTTCACAGATGTGAATATGTTCCTCCTCTATGTCACTGAGGTTTTCTAATTCCCTTAGCCACCTTCTCAACTCTTGTTGCTTCTTTCTGGCCAATAACTTTTGAACATGCCATTTTTCCTTCTTGTTCAGAGGACATTCGTACCTCTAGTGTACCTTTTCCTCTTACTGCATCCTCAATGCTAGTTGTTCCATCCTTTCTCTTATCTCACTAAGCTTGAAATCCATCTCTGGATTTATTTTTTGCTTGCGATCTTCCTTTAGACCATGCTCATGGCCTTTAGTAGCCATTTCCACCTTCTACCTACCCTCCTGACAAGTCTATGGATCACTATACATATGAGAGCATCTCCATCTTCTCTTACAACTCACCTGGTTGTTCAAATTTTTGTTGATGCACATGCAACAACCTCCTCACAGAGCATCGGTACCCTGCTTCCTTCACCTGCTCTCTACAGGAAAACTTTAACTTCTAATACCACTTGATGTTATCAGATTATCTCCTTTTACCGTCTCGCCCTTTGCCTATTGTCTGCAAGCAAGATTATGGCTCTGATACCACCTGATGCAGTCCCCGTCCCCTCCTAGGGTTCTATGACCTCCCAGTCTATGATCTTTCTAATTTCTGATTTGAATTGACTCTTCGGGCTTCTGATTTAACCCAAATCAATTATACACATGCCCCTTTTCCTCCTTTAAGCACAGGTCCTATGACACCTGCACCCTCTGTCTGCGCATTTTGAGCGCTCTTCATTTTGTGGGCACTAGCTCTTTTTCACTAGCCCCTTCCTTGCATGTGACCTTGGGTGACGACCTCACATGACTGCGTGATTACATGTTAAAGTCCACGCACTTTTAATCCACGAAATGCTATGGGACCGTTGATCTCCCGATCTTGATGGTATGTCTGAACTGACGCTTCAGATCTGCCCCTTCCAAATCCATGGACCAGATCTACCCCCCTTGAATCAACGAATACGATCTATTCACAATTCCAGACTTCGGGGTTTTGAAATCTCAAACCTCGCTTTCCTCCGTACTCCAATCTTCCAGAATTAACGATCTGTTTCCACCTGTCTCCCTGAACCTGCGGCCAAGATCTCCTCCGCGGATCCGGCCTTCGGGAATCTCAATTCTCAAATTCCTTCTTTTCCCTGTGTGATAATCTTCCGAAGTAGAATATCTATCGACACCCGTTCCCCTTAATCTACGGCTAGGATTTCCTCCGTGAATCCGGCCTTCGGGAATCTCAATTCTCAAACCCTCACCACTACTGACTGGTTATCTTCCAGAGTGGAAGATGTACTGACACATATCCTCCCCAATCAACAGTTGTGCTCCTGCTTCGGGACTTTGGCCTCCTCAACCAGATCAATGGCCCTCTGACTCCCTTCTCGATTGACGATCGAGATCTCTTCTTCGGATCTTCAGACCTTTCCTCCTCCACTTTCCTTGGGAGATCTAGATCAGGCCCGCGTATCCACCCTCACATCGATGACTCTCGTTGATTCGTACTTCCGAGCTTCGGAAATCTCAAATGTCAAAACCTCTCCTTCCTCCGTACGTTAATCTTCCGGAGTTGATGATCTGCGGACACCTGTCCTCCTGAATCAACGGACCTGCTTCTACTTCGGGTGTTTGATCTTTCAATTAGATCAACGATCATGTGGCCCTCTGCTCGATCAACGGTTAAGATCTCCTTCAGGTCTTCGGACTTCTGAGATCTCAAATCTCAAACTTCGCTTCTCCTCAAAGTATGTGGATTCCTGCCGCGTGTCCTCTTAGATCAGACGACTGAAGGTTACTTCGGGACTTTACCCGGAGTTCTCAGATTTACGCTACATCTCCTCTAGATCGAACAACCCAGATTCACTTCGGGTCTTCGGATTTCAGAAGTTCCAACTTTCAACCGAAACTCAAATGCAACTTACCCGAAGCTTGCGATCTGCCGCCACATGTCCCTCTGGATCTAACGGTCCAGACCTCTTCGACTCTTCGGGCTTCGACATTCTTAGTTCTCAACCGAAACCCCACTACAATTTACCTAGAGCTCACGATCTGTTGACAAGTGTCCTCTTGCAGATCGATGGCTCTCGGCTCTTTGGCTATTCGGGCTTCAGGTGTTTCAACATATCACCTTTGCCTCCCTCTGGATCTCACGACCCGCCGACACGTATCCTTCTGGATATCAACGATCAAGATCCTACTTCGGGTGTTTTACCTCCTTCTCGTCCACAAACTTCCGAAGTTGTGGATATTGTGTCACCTGTCTTCCTTGACGATGGACGGTCCCTGCTCACTTCGGGACTTGGGACTTTGACAAGTCAATCCTCCTGTGCACACAAGGGTTGAAGCTCAGGCACTTACTTTCGGATCCAACGATTGTTGGTCCTTTGCGCTCAGATCCAACGGATGGGATCTGTTCCTCTCCTCTGCACTTCCTTTGTTCATTGGACGTGGATCTGACAGTCCAGACTTCTCCGCACAACCGATCTGACAACTGATGTCGTTCCTCCTCCTGAGCTTTTGATTTCTTCCGCCTTGGAAGATTTTTTCAATGTTCAAAGGCTTCGACCTTTGAACTTTCTGTTGCGAACCCAACTATCTGGGTCTCGCTTGTGCTTTTGAAAGCGTTGTCTCTTCTGAGCTTTAGGAATTAGAATAAGTTCGTCACCCACGCATTCCTTGCATTATCCCTTTTGAGCTTGATCTCCTCGAAGATTTCGATCTCCCATGCACTCCTTGCATTTCTGGGATTTTGTCAAACTCATATCCAAAGGATTTATTGAAAAATAAATTCTTCTTTCCCTCCTAGCATTCTCCTTGCTAAATGCACACCTTGCAAAGCTTCTCCTTACAAAGTGTTCAGTAACTCTGTCTCTTTACGAACTCAACACAAAGTTCTTTCTATGCACTCCTTGCACTTCTGTTGATGAAGGTTCAACGCTATCTCTCTTGAGATTTTCTGAGGTTAACTCACCTTTGTCAACGCACTCCTTGCGGACTATGTGCACTCCTTGCACTTGAAAACTCAAAGAAGAGAAACAATTGAAACTCATACAATACTTCACTAGTTCATACGTTCAAAACATGAATGATATATAAAAGCTTAACAATAAACACAAACACACAAACGCACTATGTATAGAAAAAACTGCTTTTCTATTATCTTCGTGTGTCTATACAGATGTTTAAAAAAATTGGATTGCAATAGAGTTCCAGTTCTCTCAAGCTCTCCAAACCTAACTCTACTCTAAGTTATACTTCTAAGACCTCTCTACAAAGATCTCTATCTTTTCTCTCCTTTACAAAAGAGGGCTCTACGAGTTTATCCTCCTCACTACCTTAGTGCCATCACTGTCTCAGTTACGACACCATACTTCCTACGGCTCAATACATAAATGTTGATCCAGACCTGACTACGATCTGGACCTACTACTGGCAACCATTTAAAGCAACCCTATCCACTACCTGTACAAAGGTATGCCTTGGTATTTATCAGCCCTACAACACAAATCCCTATATGATCAAATTTAGAATTTAAAAATGGGAGGGTCAATGCCTCTCCTTCTCTGAAATGCGCGCTAATGTGCTGGAATCTTGGCGTGTTGCTGAGGTGGAGCGATGCTCTTGCATCAATGATCCTAGAACTGTCAGGGAGGCAATGGATTCAAAGGATGGAAAGCTTTGGAAAAAGGCCATGGATGAAAAAATGGCAGCCTTGGATAAGAATGAGGCTTGGGATCTAGTGGAGTTGTCTACTAAAAGAAATCCCATTGGCAACAAATGGGTATTTAAATAGAAGTTGAATGCATAAGGCAAAGTGAAGAAATATAAAGCTCGGTTAGTAGCAAAGGGTTGTTCCCAAGTTGAGGGAATTGATTTGGTGAGATTTTTTCTCCTGATGCCAAGTTAACTTCTATAAGATTTCTATTATTTGTTGCTATTGCATTTGATTTTGAAGTAAAACAGATGGATGTGAAGACAACATTCCTACATGGGGATCTGGAAGAAGAAATCTATATGAAGCAGCCATAAGGCTTTGTTGTGAAGGGAAAGAAGGGGCTGGTATGCAAGCTGAAAAAGTCCTTGTATGGTTTAAAACTATCACCAAGGATGTGGTATCAAAAATTTGATACTTATATGCTGGGACTTGGCTTCACAAGAAGCAAAGAGGATCACTGTGTGTATTTTAAATTAATTGGTGATCATTTGATTTATTTGGTCTTGTATGTGGATGACATGTTGTTGATAGGAAACAACAAGGAGATTATCCATGATGTGAAAACTCAGTTGTCCTCTAAATTTGACATGAAGGATCTCAGTGCTTCAAATTTCATTTTGGGCATGGAAATTAAAAGAGGTTGGAAAAAGATGAAACACTGGTTAAATCAGAGAAAATATGTTGAGACAATATTGCAAAGGTTTAATATGTAGGAATGCAAATCGATCAAGGTCCCTATTCCTGTTGGTATAAAGTTATCTGCGGATCAATGTCCCAAGACACAGGAAGAGGCATGTCTCGTGTTCCATATGCGAGTGCAGTTGGCAGTTTGATGTATGCAATGGTCTGTACTAGACCGGAAATTACACATGCAGTGGGAGTTTTGAGTAGGTATATGTCGAAACCAGGGAAGGAGCATTGGACAACAGTAAAAAGGGTTTTCAAGTATTTACGTGGCACTGCTAACTATGGATTGTGCTACCAAGGAAGACCAGTATTGGACAAAGTGTTGGAAATACATGGCTTTGTGGATCCAGACTAGGCTGAAGATCTAGATCATATGAGATCTACAAGCGAGTATGTGTTTAACCTTTTTGGAGGAGAAATCGATTGGATGAGCAAAAGACAGGCTGTAGTGGCACTTTCAACTACAGAAGTTGAATACATGGAAACCACTCATGCAAGTAAGGAAGCAATATGATTACAAAGATTGTGTTCAAGTATTGGGTTGGTACAACAACCTGTAAGGATAGATTGTGACAGTAAGAGTGCAGTTTTTTTGGTGAAGAACCCGACTTATCATTCAAAGACAAAGCATATTGATATTCAACATCACTTTGTGAGAGACATGGTTGAAGAAAAGAAAGTGTTGTTGATGAAGGTGGAAACTTTAAAGAATATCGTAGATTCATTAACAAAATCTGTTAGCACTGAGAAGTTCTCTTGGTGTAGAGGATCCATAGGCATTGTTGCCCTGGATTGTTGACTATGTAATACTGTAACCCCCTGTATGCAAAGAAAACAACAAGTGGGAGAAAGTTGGGTATGTGTTATATTCTTTGCACGATTAGGTTTAGTGTCTGCTACATTGCGCTGAGCACGCAGGGGGGCTTGGGGGCAGCGCCCCTGATAGTTTTTTTTGCCTCGGGAAACATGTCGCATTGTGCCTCGTTTTTTGTGTTACCTCGATTTTTGTGTCCATTGTAGGGCGATTTTTTGGCACATGGTTTTTGCCGATGGTTTTCTATTTCTGGTTAAGGATTTGGGGTTGTTGACTAATCCATGTCATTGGGTTAGGGTTTTGGATGTCGATGGCTCCTATATGTATATTGTATCATAAACAATGTATCACTATGAATGAATATAGAATATGTTGGGTTTTGCTGGTTTGGGTTTCCACGAGAAAAATCTCTGTGTAATGTGTGTATTTATCATTATATCTTTTTTGTTCTTTTATTGAAAATCTGTTTGTAGTAAAATATCGTATAAGGTTAAAATCTACACTCTGTTGGTGTCAATTGTTCTCTTATGTCTGAGATGTCCAATAATGCTGGAAAATATGGTTGAAGGATGTCCACATTAAATACTCAATGCAAGCCAAGGAAGGGGGGAATGTTGAGCTCAAAAGCATTATCACCCACAACCTTGGTGATGGTGTAAGGTCCATAGTGGAGTGGATGAAGCTTCTGATGGAACCTTGTAAGGCGTTCCTTCTACAAGTGCAACCAAACTTGATCTCCACCTTAAACTTCTGTGGCACCTGACATTGATCATGGAGCTGCTTGTACTTGGCATTGGAATTTTGTAACATATCCTCAACCTGTTGGCAGATGTGCTGGATCCGCTCAAGGAACCTGGTAGCTCTGTCAGCTTCGGTTTGAGCATGGGATGAGTCTGTCTGGGTCACCGCAAGGGGTAGTGCAACATCCATGGGACCAAATGGTTGAAATCCCAACCCCACCTGAAAGGGGCTATGGTCGGTTGAGCTATGCAGTGATCTATTGTAGTTGTGTTGAACATAGGGAAGACTTTCATCCCATGTGCAGGGATGCTTGGAATTGTACATCTGTAGGATATGCACAATCATCCGGTTGACGACCTCGGTTTAGCCATCCGTCTAGGGGGTGGAAGGCAATGGATTTGGTGAGCTTGGTGTCCAGTAGTGACCAGAGACTCGACCGGAATGTGCTGAGGAACCAACTATCCTGATCTGAGACGATGGTTTGTGGTATTATCCCAAAATGTACCGAGACTCGTTTGAAGAAGAGCTTGGCAGTGGCCTCTGCGATGATGCTCTTCTTGCAGGCGACCATAATCGCCATTTTAGAAAAACAATCAACTACCACAAAAACACAGTCATTTCCTTGCTTGCTTGACGGAAGGCCTGACATGTAGTCCATCGAGATGGATTTCTAAGGCCTTTCAGGAGTAGGTAGAGGGGTGTACATGTCATGTTTCTTAATGGCCGATTTGGCAATGGCGTAGGCAGTGCAGGACCTGATATACTTGCTGACATCTTGTCGAAGTTTCGGCCAATAGAAATGTTGTTGCAACACTGCCACTGTCTTTTCGACGCTGAAGTGTCCTGCCACCCGACTATAGTGGGCTTCCCAAATCAGCTTCGCTCGCTCGCTTGATGGAACACAAAGATGACCTAGATGGCACAACAACCCATCCTGAAGATGGAAATCAGTGATAGTTGTGTTTGCGCCCAACATTTGGTAGGTGGTGGAGAAGTTAGGATCTCTCTCATAGAGTTGGGGCCACCCAGAGGTCTTGTGGTCGCAAGAGTTTAGCACCGTGGTGAGTGCTACAATTGGAAGGCGGTTGAGACAAATAATGACACAGTTGGTGCTTTGTGTCGTATACTTGATGTTGAGATGGAATTGTTGCAAGTATGTGGACCACTTCTGATGCCGATCATTTGCAATTTGCCATGTGTCTACATGAACTGCAGTAGATTATGATTGGTGTGGATGACTATCTCCTTCTCGAGAATGTAATGCCTCCATTGGCGGCAAGCTTGCACAATGGAGTACATTTCTTTGTCGTAAGTAGGGTAATTACAAAGAACATCTGATAGTGTCTCACTATGATAGGCCACGAGGTGTCTGTGCTGAGTGAGAACTGCACCCATAACATAGTCTGAAGCATCTGTCTTGATCTCAAAGGGTTGTTGTAAGTCGGGTAATGAGAGCACTAGGGCTGAGCACAAGTGTTGCTTGAAATCATCGAACGCTTGCTACTGCGACATGCCCCACACAAACTTTGCCTTACCACCACCCTGGTTACTTGGCTGAGAGTCGATGCAATATGGGAGAATCCCAACATGAACTTGAGATAGAAATTGGCAAGGCCTAAAAAGATCTGAAGTTCAATGAGTGTGGTTGGCGCTGGCCAGTCACGAATGACCTGGATCTTGGTGGGATCAACATGCACTGCATGCTCATAAAAAATGTAGCCTAGGTATTGGACCCTATCCATGCCGAAGGAGCATTTTTCCAAATTTGTGTTTAGCTTGTGTTGTCGTAGAGTGTGTAAGATATCGTCCATCATCCTCGTGAAAGTTGTTGGGGCATTCGTCAAACCAAAGGGCATGACCAACCATTCGAAAAGACCTTCTTTGGACTTGAAGGAACTTTTCCATACATTTGTCTGCTCTGTTTGGACCCGATGGTAGCCAGACTTCAGATCAATCTTACCAAAGTATTTGGCCCCCTTGAGCTGGTCAAGGAGATCGTTGATTCGGGGAATCGGGTACCGGTTCCCGACTGTGATTTTATTTAGGGCCCGGTAATCGATGTAGAGTTGCTAGGTCCCATCTTTCTTCTACATAAGAACGATTGGGCTTCCACATGGTGATGAGCTGGGTCATATGTGCCCCTTTTGGAGAAGTTCTTGAATATGACGCTTGATCTCCTCATTTTCTAACAGAGAGCGACGATAGACTGATCCATTGGGTAGCGGTGCATCGGGGGTGAGATCAATTGAATGCTTGACCTGACGGTGTAGAGGTACCCAAGTGGGTGAGGATAAGATGTCTTTGTATTCTTCCATGACCTTATCCACTTGCTTCTGCTGCGTGGAGAGATCGACTGCGAAGGCCATGGATGTGGCTGCAACCTTTCGCTCATTTTGAGAGCGAATCACGAAGAAGACAAACTTCCCGGTCCGAGAGATGACCTTCCTGCATTTCTTGGCAGAGATCGAGGATATGACAGTAGGTGGGACTACCTCGGGTATCCTGTACAATTTCCTGTCCAAAGTAATAATAACATTGCGAGGCCTAGATTCATATACAACATGAGGTTTCCATAAATAAGGTTGTCCTAAAAGAACATCACAAACTTCAAGGGGAGCGACATCACACAATATCTCATCTTTGAAGGGCTTGATGTCGTAGGACATGTGACATTGTTGGTTGACGTGAAGATCACTTCCTTGGCGGAGCCATCAAATGGTGTATGGTTGCAGGTGCAGCGTTGTCGGCAGGGCCGACCGCTTGACGACCTCCACTGAGATGAGGTTCTTTTGGCTACCGCTATCAACGATGAAGTGAGTGGAGTACCCTCCACCCACATCTGTGAATGAAAGAGACGCCCGCCTTCCTCTGGCTCATCAGGTTCACCGGGCTAGATCTTGGTGGTAGCAACGGTGGCACTGGGTTCCGCATCAATAATCCGTCTTCCCTTTTCTAGTTCTGACCCTGAGTCAGAACCCACATCTGATTCAAAGGCTTCGAATTCCGCCACCAATGACTACTTTGAGCGGCAATCAAGAGTGTTATGCCAGGGGATCTTATGGAAGTCGCACCACTTCTCGGTGTATTTCTTCGTCTTTCCATTGTCCTTCTTTCTTTGCGGCTTAGACTAGTTGTCCCGAGGCTGTCCATCTTTGCTTTTCCCTTTGTTCTACGGGTTGGGGTTGCCCTTGCCCTGCTTCTGCTGCGAGGGGCTCTTAAACCCAAACTGCTGCGACTTATGTTTAAGCTTCTGCTCGATTTTGACAACATATTGATAGGTCGCGCCCAAGGACGAGATGTCCATAAACTCCATTTCTGTCTAGA
This sequence comes from Picea engelmannii, assembly GCA_009831015.1. NCBI lineage: Eukaryota > Viridiplantae > Streptophyta > Pinopsida > Pinales > Pinaceae > Picea > Picea engelmannii. Next base: position 235,540 of record ML778962.1, read on the forward strand.
TGTATCTGTGCAGACCGTCGCAGTACTTGAGCACCATATGTCACTCAGAATTTTTGATACCCAACTTGGTGCGCAAGGTATGGAAGACATTGGTGAACTCTGACACTGTTTGGTCTCTTCCTACCACAATGTTGTCCATCTTGTATACAAGTCGTCATAACTTCCAACATGGTAGCATTGTTCCTTAATAACATCCCTGAAAGAACCCCAAGTGGGTGCTACTACAAATAATGTGGATCCCTCTATTTCCTTTTTTTCACAGAAAGTCTCCCACCAATCTTTGACATGGGGGACGACCTTGAGGAGCGCAAATGTAATCTTTTCTCTATCGAAAAAGTTGTGGACAAAAAAATACCCTTCTAGAAGGTTTAACCATTTATCGGCGACATCCGCATCTATTTGACCTTCAAATATAGGAATATCAAAATCAATATGTACTTTGAAGGGGGCGACGCCTCCGCTTGAGGTAGATGCGTCGCTTGTTGGCAGTCGTTGAAGGATTTGTGCAAAGTTGTCCATCGTCTCGTTCCTCTGTCGCTCGAGGGCTTCCTCGAGCAACATTTTGAAAGATCTTCTGTCCCATTGTCTTTCTTTTCGCCCTCCATGGAAGGTTTATTGGGCGCGTGAAAGCAGTTGTCCTCAAGAGAAACAAGCTCAAGACCCAACTCTCTATACCCTGACCTCATCGGGGACATGCACTAAAATCGACAAGGAGCAGAGCGCTATAATACCACTAATCCAGATTTACGAGCGGAATGAAATGAAAACACAGATTTATAATATTAACACAGAGATACAATGAATAATAACATAGATACAATAAAACTTGACTTCTATTAAATAAGAAATATTTTAAAACTGTAAAATGCAGATTGAAACAAACTTACTAGAATGGTGGCAACTTATCTCTGAGAAGAGATGTGACAACTACACTCATTCGCAAGAAGATGAGTACAATGAGGCTCTGAAAGCCTTTTTACAATAAACATGAATGCCAAAACCCTAGACATCCAAAAACATAACCCTAGTAGATGAAGCGCCAAAAGTCATGTCGGTCCCATTGGGGTAAGTTGGTACATCAACTTCCCGGAGTCGTAACTTTTGCATACGATCTTCGTTTTAGGCGCACGATAGCCCGTTGGAAAGGTCTATCCGAGGACTACACATTATGCCATCAAAATCTAACACTGTTTATAGTTTAATCGGGGTGAGCCCTAAAAATGCTCTTTAGGGCCTCAAAACGACCCCATAAGTTCAGGACCTGAAAACTAGGAAAAAACTGCCAAACTGAGAAATTGCCAAGATGAGCCAGTCGGAATAGGTTGGTGGCCACCGATATCCACCTGGATCACTAAGGTAGATTTATAGAGTCCTCCTTTCGTCGTGGTGGGTAATAAAAGGGGAAATTAGCAAATGCATTTCTAAATCTGTATATTCATTATATATCAACCCCCATGTGGAGTAAAAATTCTATAATCTTATTGATATCAGAAGTTACGACAAAACTTAGCAATTGCAAAGGCGACAAACCTAACTAGGGCATTGCACAATCGAACTATCATAGAACCTTCAGTCCTTGTGAGATATAACGTTTTCAGTGAATACAACCAACAATCAGTGACACAATTGTTCCATACCAAGTTGTTGGTTAACTAGATCAACTTGTTGAATTGATTGGCATTGAGGAACTAGTTGGAACCAACATAACCCAAATAACCTCTTCTTGTAGTTTTGACCCTCCTTAAACATTAAATCCCATCAAGAAACAATTATGGCGGTTCGAGTCCTTGTAATGGTCGATTGGCTGCCATCGACTACCTTGACTAGCCATGGTTGACTAAACTATGATGGACTTGCTTGCGCTTCAACATCAATTAAATTAGTGTCAACATGATTGACATCTACTACATGACACTGACACGCTTTTTCTCTATCAACGAGTCTATCATTGTTGAGTCTTTTGTCAAAGTAACTAACGTTGAAAGATTGTGAACAACGAGCATAAAGTGGATATAACTTATTGACCCTTTTCCGCCAGGGCTCCCTCCATTGCCATTCCCCATTAATCCTATTTCATCAGCTTTCATCTTCATCTTGTTGATTTTTCTTCATTAACCTTCCTTTGGGTTTGATCGATCCAAATTGAACCAATCCTTTTAAAGTAACCCATGACTTAACTAACCATTTCCCAACATTAATTGAATGATACTTTGTCGACCAGTTACATAACTAGGAAGTAGACCCCATAACAGAGAAGAGAAAAGGAACCCCACGCCATTTCCATAAGAGTAATTTATGATGTTTTGGAATATTTACATTGAAGTGTTTTTAATCACTTTTTAAAGTTAAATTTTGATGTTGCATAATGTAAAATAATTAAAAAATATAAGCCCCTTTTACCGGAAAACACCACTAACAAACTAAAAAAATTGTAAACGATAACAGCGAAAATGATCCAAACAAATGCCCAGTAACTCCCATCCGAAGGAGATTTAAGAGAGAGGTCAAAACTACTACAGAAGAGTTTCAAGGTTTTTGATGCTCTGTAGGGTTTGATACAGAAGGGTTTGTAAGCAATTATCATCATGCTGGGCCGCCGAGCGTTGTGTTCTCTGCTGAGACCATCGGTCGCCTCTGTAAGAGTAGGAGGAAGCGGAGCAGTAGCAGGCAGACGGGGATTTGCAGACAATACCCCAGCTACTGCTACTGATGCCGCCCACCAAGACTTTATAACGGCCTGGAAGAAGGTGGCGCCCAACATGGAGCCTCCGAAGACCCCATTGACATTCATGAAGCCGCGCCCTGCGGTCCCCGGATCGATTCCCACCAAGCTCACTATCAACTTTGTCTTGCCCTACCAGGTCGAATTGTCCTCCAAGGAGGTCAGTTCTCTTCTTCTCAACTTTCCCCTTTTWTCTTTTCTTTTTTGAAATAGCGGAGATCGGCTCACTGTTGGACTGCAAAAATGTTCAAAATATCTATTAATCAAGTGCAAATTACGCAGTGTCTCGGCATAGCCGGAAGGCATTTGTARAAATCAAGATCTCAATCGAGCTATAAGCGCAATGTATACTGAAATGTCTGATGCCTTCTTCATTTTCTTTATATACACATTGTGTGCATTTTTTTGCGCTCTAAATCAGAATTTTATTTTAATGCCAGACAGAAGGCCCATGCATATGAAAAACTGCTAGTTGATACATAAATAATCAAAGTTTCTGAATACGAACCACATTTACTCTTCACCTTGAACGATCTGTAGGTTGAGATCGATTTGGAGGATCTGAGTTTGCTCCCTGCCCTAGGTGGTAGGAGTGAGTTATCTTGATCTAAAGGGTTTGCATCATTTGTGAATCCGTCATTGATAAAACTCTATCTTCTAGCCTTTCTATCCTGGTCCCTCCAATACGAGTTACACTTTCAATTGCTTTCTGCCCTGCTGCCAACTCATCAATCTGGGTGTTTTGATGCATTTTTCCTGTGGTTTATGCTTTTATCATGCCTCTCAGCTGGTCGATGCTGTCATTGCGTCTCTGACTGGGATTTTCTGCCACAGTTTACATATAATCTCTGAGAGAGGTTTGATTTCGCATTATTTCCTGAATCTCTCTCAAGAAAGCTTGCAGGTTAGCTAAAATTCGGTTGCTCCCCATTGCTGTAGAACCCTGCAGAATTATAAAAACCATGTAGACATTGAGATAGCTGATGGAAGAGGAAAATAAGCAAAGTGGGTGAAGAAAAAAAGGGGGGAACATGTTAGAGTATTGTGCTCGTTTAACCACAGACAATGCTACACCATTGTCGCCCATCCATAGGCATAAAGCCACCCCTGAGCACCTTAACCTTTGACAGAAAGAATAATTCCGGGAAGCCACACCAGAACCAACAAATGACCAAGAGAGTGTTGAGTTTTCATTAATCTAGGCTCAAGCATGAAGTTCATTCCAATTTTAGCATTTTACTTGAACCATAGACAATTGCATTTACACCATAAACACTTTGCTGCAGTAACCAAGATCACAAGAAGAAAACACCATGCACAAGTACATAAGAAGTATCCTGGGAAACCCTTCTCAACAAGGGAAGAAAACCCAACCAATCTTTTGCTATAATCTTAAGAGAAATACCTCCCACACCATAAACCTAGCACATAAAAGGGTGCTCACAAAACCTAGAAGACTAGCGCCCACGAGAGGTGCGCACTTCAGCACTAGAACAAGTGCTTGCTGAAATTTCCAAACTCACATGTGTGTTATGTTTCCTCAATGGGGAAATCACCTTTATTTATATTAGACCTGACACATCAAAAGTGGTGTCTATTGGCACAACAGGGCCAACCTCAATAACTCAGAATATAATTAATAATTACAATATTAGTTATCTTTTATATTAATTAACTTTCACTTTATGGTGGGGCCGACCTGTACCCTTTACATCACAATTAGGGTTACATGTAAGTCTGACTCTTAGACAATATAGCAAGGGATCTCGCACACCCACTAGGGTCACGTCCACCTGTGCTCAGCCACAAGGGCGTCCAAGTCAACAGATCTCTATCTCACCGCGTCTCACAGGAGAATCATTTGGAGTATCACATCATCTCAACTCTCTGCACAGAGGAGAACAATAAACCCATCACATGGGCTCCTTCACCCCTCTCAGGGGTACACAACGTTCCATCTCCATCTCAGAGAGGAACGACACACCCATCTCATGGGCACACCCAACTCATGGGCTTCCTCACCCCACACAAGGGCACACAACGTTCCATCTCCGTCTCAGAGAGGAACTACACACCCATCTCATGGGCACACCCAACTCATGTGCTTCCTCACCCCACACAGGGGCACAAAGCATTCCATCTCCGTCTTAGAGAGGAACAACGCACCCATCTCATGGACACACCCAACTCATGGGCTCTCTCACAGGCCGACTCACTCAGTCTGTGCCCTGGAGGATGTCTCACGCAACTGTAATCATCAACACTCCCTCTTAGCTAGGGAGACATTCTCCACCAGGCTAAGTCTCTCATGGAAGTACTCGAACTTCGTCTTGGCTCTAATCATCCACATATGGGACCAAGATCACTCACTCGTCACCAACAATATGATAATATAGGTTTGGATAAACAACACTCTTGCTGAAATCCAAACTCATCAAGAATCCATCCATCTTCTCGTACCAAGCACGAGGTGCTTGCTTTAGTCCATACAGGGCTTTCTTCAACCTGTACACGTGATTTCTCATTGTATGTCACGAATCCCTTTGGCTGCTTGATGTAAACTTCTTCCTTAATCTCACCATCGAGAAAGGTTGTCTTTACATCCATCTGATGTAGTTTTCAATTCATCATGGATGATAGTATGGATGGAAGTGTATCGGGCTACTAAATCAAATGTCTCATCATAGACAACTCCCTCTGTTTGTGGGAATCTTCTGGCTACAAATCTCGCTTTGTATTTCTCGACACTTCCATCAGTTGCATGCTTGATCTTATAGATCCACTTGGAAGTCACTACAGACTTCCCTTTTGGTCTCGGAACAATATCCCATACATCATTCTTCAAGATAGACTGATATTCTTCTGTCATGGCATCTTGCCATACTTGCTCATCTGTAGCTTCTCCATGACAAGAAGGCTCAAAATCAATGATGTGGCTCATGGCTGAAAGGTAGCTCGAAAATCTCTTTGGTCTCTTGCTATCTCGGGATGTGCCTTGAGGGGCTGCATGTCCCTCTGCCTCCTGCAGAGTTTGTCGAGCCCAGACAAGCCTTTTATGCCCTATTGCAATATCTCTGGGCATATCAACTGGAGAAACTGGAACAACTGGAGCAACTGGAATAATGTCTGTCTCCCTCTGAACTGCTGAAGGGGGAGAAGGTATTGTCTCACTGTCAATCTCCATATGAGATTCTCTGGATCTTTGAAAGGGTATCTCTTCTTCAAAGACAACATCTCTGCTTATCTCAATCTGTCTTTGACCAATCGGATATGCCTTTGAAAATTCATTGTATCCCACAAATGTACCCTTTCTCCCTGAAGGGTCTAGCTTGGATCTCCTCTTTGGGTACATGAAAAACACTGGGCACCCAAATATCCTGAAGTGTTCAATCTCAGTTTTCACTCCGGTGAAGGCTTCTTTGAGAGTTATCTTCTTCAAAAACTGGTGAGGACTCCTGTTCTGAACATATACTGCTGTCATGCATGCTTCTACCCACAGAATAATAGGAAGACTCTGATCATGCATCATTGCTTTGGTTGCCTCAATGATGGTTCTGTTCTTCCTCCTTCTCAAATAGTTTTGATTCCCTCCGAGTCAAGTGACTCCCTCTGAAGTCTGAAGGATAACCATCTTCCTTTGTTGTTAACCTGCCTGGAACAAGAAAACAAACGAAAGGAAACAAAACAAGAATATCTCCTAAAGGAGAATAATGAGTACATCTCTAGAATCAAAACAATTTGTTGTCACAACTACAACACCTACTTGTAATGTAGCAAACTTTAGAAATGTAGGTTAGAGGTATGATAATTAAAACAATCAAACCTGGAGTCTTCACTTCCATTGTGTTGTTCTTCTGAGTGCATTGAGATCCCTTTGGATCCATGATTGCAACAAAAGTTCCTTCCTCCTGCAGGTACCCTCATGACAATGATACAAATAATATATACAAGTGCATACCTGAGAGTGTTGATATGATTTCTCCAATTTGCACTTAGTTGATCTATGATCTCTGACATCTTCATGAAGAAGATAGCAACGGTGTCACCTTTTGTCATCTTGATATTTTGAACTGAAGTTGCTTGATCCATCAAGCCTATCTTCCACCATGATTCTGTTCATCATATTTTCAGATTCTTCACAAACCCTTGCCCACTGGGCTAGAAAACCTAACGGCTAGGCTAGGCTAGCAACCTTAGGTTTTGTTGGGCTTATGACTGCCAACAATAAGCCTTGAGAGAGTCGCAGGAATACTGGTGAGCTAAAGAGCTCCTTGAATGAGCTGCAGAAACCCTAAAGCCAAAAGTCTGCAAAAAAATGCGAAACCCTAGGGCCAAAAATTCAAAATGCTCGGAATTTCACTTTGAGAGTCTCTGGAGGTGCGCTGGAGGAGGCCGTACTCTCCTATGCCAAAATTAGCCCCAACGTCCAAGTATAAAGGGCTGAAAATGAGAAAGAAGGAGCGTTGTACGAAATTTCTAGAAACCCTAGGAGGGCCGTACGATTCTGCGAAAAGAGGACGGCTTGCCTTTAAGACTTGTGCAATGGGTTCTTCAAGACCTATGCTCTGATACCATGTTGAGTTTTCATTAAGCTAGGCTCAAGCATGAAGTTCATTCCAATTTTAGCATTTTACTTGAACCATAGACAATTGTAGTTACACCATAAACAATTTGTTGCAGTAACCAAGATCACAAGAAGAAAACACCATGCACAAGTACACAAGAAGTATCTTGGGAAACCCTTCTCAACAAGGGAAGAAAACCCAACCAATCTTTTGCTATATTCTTCAAGAGAAAGACCTCCCACACCATAAACTTAGCACACAAAAGGGTGCTCACAAAACCTAGAAGACTAGCACCCAAGAGAGGTGCGCATTTCAACCCTAGAACAAGTGCTTGCTGAAATTGCCAAACTCACATGTGTGTTATGTTTCCTCAATGGGGAAATCACCTTTATCTATATTAGTTTGGACACATCAAAAGTGGTGTCTATTGGCACAACAGGGCCGACCTCAATAACTTAGAATATAATTAATAATTACAATATTAATTATCTTTTATATTAATTAACTTTCACTTTATGGTGGGGTCGACCTGTACCCTTTACATCACAATTAGGGTTACAGGTAAGTCTGACTCTTAGACAATATAACAAGGGATCTCGCACACCCACTAGGGGCACGTCCACCTGTGCTCAGCCACAGGGGTGTTCAAGTCAACAAAGCTCTATCTCACTGCATCTCACAGGAGAATCATCTGGAGTATCACATCATCTCAACTCTCTGCACAGAGGAGAACAGTAAACCCATCACATGGGATCCTTCACCCCTCACAGGGGTACACATCGTTTCATCTTCGTCTTAGAGAGAACGACACACCCAGCTCATGGGCATCTTCCCTTCACAGGGGCACACAATGTTCCATCTCTGTCTCAGAGAGGAACGACACACCCATCTCATGGGCACACCGAACTCATGGGCTTCCTCACCCCACACAGGGGCACACATCGTTCCATCTCTGTCTCAGAGAGGAACTACACACCCATCTCATGGGCACACCTAACTCATGGGCTTCCTCACCCCACACAAGGGCACATAGCGTTCCATCTCCGTCTCAGAGATGAACAACACACCCATCTCATGGGCACACCCAACTCATGGGCTCTCTCACAGGCCGACTCACTCAGTTTGTGTCCTGGAGGATGTCTCACGCATTTGTAATCATCAACAGAGAGCGCACCTTTTCCAAGGGTAGCGCACAGGAGAAAGTATTGGAAACACTGAACAAGAGAAAACCATACAATTGCAGTTGCAACTGCTCCTCCTCCAAACTTGCGCACTGTTTTTGGTTTCATGAGTGAGAGTGAGTGAACAAATGAGCCAAGACGTCCTCTATTTATATTAATCTGTCCAGAGACTTTTCTGGCTGGGCCGACCTGACTTTCTGGTAATTATATTTTATGTTTATCTTTTTCCTGTGAGGTTGACTTGTCTTCCTGGAGGATAATACCTTAATATTATATATTTTGCTGAGCCGACAAGTCTTCTAGGGTTTTTACATATCTGTTTAGGGTTTCTCTTGCTTCCAGAATATTCTATTCTTGTCAAAGCTTACATATGGAGGTTAATACCTCTCGCAGCTACCATAATATCAACACTCCCTCTTAGCTAGGGAGGTATTAATGGTCTCAAACACATCCATCCATCTTCACATGCCACGGGCAAGACTCACATAGTCTTGTAGACCATTCTACAGGTAGCATCATCATAAGTATCATCCTTACTATCAACATTATTTGGTAGCAATCATCAAAACATATCGTCGTACTTGCTCTTGGTATTCTTCTGTCATAGACAATATCACAATATCCATGAGCCTCATTTAGCTATATTGATGATCCATCTCCACCACCATGTGTCTAGCACCTCGAGTCATTCTTGTCCCATGAAAAGAATCATGACCTCATCGGAGCCACATTCACCTCATAGTTGATCCTTTCATAGGATAACTCCATGAATGCATTTAGCTCGATGATATCGGACACGTGTAATTGCACCTCAAGCACCTTGAGTCTTCAGTCCGTCGAAGACTACGTCAGGGCACATCTACTCCGGATGTAAATGTTCCCTATCTCCTCTGGTCTGCAGCTCAGTTCTTGTGGAGATAGAGTCGACCCGATGCTTATCGGGGCTACTCACCTACTCGTGAGTTAACTACTCACCTACTCGTGAGAGTTTCAAGGCCCGATGCAATTCACACATAGGAGATCTAACAACAACTCGAATCTTCAGTCTGTCGAAGATTACATCTAGGCCTATTCCCACATGATCAAGTTCGTCTGATCAATCTTGGAATAGCAACACGATGCTGCAATCATCAATACTCCCCTAGGGAAAAATTTGCATTCTTGCCAAGGTTGTCCCAGACAGAGGCGTAGTGCAAATGTCAGCTATATGCTCATCTGTGGATAAGGGATGGAGCCTCACTACTCCTTTCTGCACCATGTCTCTGATGAAGTCTTGCAATATCCTTCATCTCGAATTCTGAAGTCAACTCCCTCTATTTGAGAGAATCTTCGGACTACGCTTCCGTCTACTGCATGCACCTTTGTGTCCTGCAAAGTGTCACGAAACCAAGTTGGCTTCTTCCTGATCAATGACTCCCTCCGAAGTCTGACTCCCTCTGAGTCCTTTCAAGTCTTGCTTTTCTGTGGTAACCTCCCTGGAATATCTACGATAACATGCCCGAAACAGAAACAACAAGAGCAAAAGTATTTCCAATATAATAACATTTTATATAAGAACATATTAATTTCATGGTAATTCATTATAGCATTACCAAGGTGTCCTGCCTGAGAACAACAAGAAGAAATATCTCCTAGAGGAGATGTTAGTTCATATTGCAATTAAGTACAATAAGCATTTATATTAACAGTACATGCTACTAAATATTCATTTGTTCCTAGTATTAATAAAATCTAAAGGATTGCAATGCTCACTTAAGCAACAATAAAAATATCAAACCTGGTATGCAAACCTGGAGTCCGGCTATTGTTCCGCTTGAGTTGCTTTTCTTCTGAGACAAGTATTCTTTCCAACCTGGAGAGTGTGTTGTTCCTTTGAATGTATTGGATCTGAGATCCCTCGAGATCTACTATAGCTAATTGGACAAAATATCCCTTCTCCTGCAAACACCCTCAAGATAGTGATATAGTTTAAACATATACAAGTACATACCTTTGACAGCAGCGGCACTATCCGGCTGTAGTGACAAGCAATGATGAACCCAAAAATTTCAAAGTGCTCCAACTTGCAATCTAGAGTTAGCTGTAGATGCGCTAGGGTAAGGCACACTAGGACAACCAAAAATTAGTCCTAATACTTCACAAAAACTTTCACTGCAACTGGTACTGCAATTGGTCCTGGCACTACAACTGGTGCTGCAACTGGTGTTGCAACTGGCATGAAGGAACTGGCATGAAGGAACTGGAACGAAGGAATTGGCACTGCAACTGCAATTGTGCTACAACGAGTTTGACAGAGAGTTGCAGATCTACCTTCCAGTGGTTAGATTGTTCCGAAGGTGGTGTGGGCCCATAACCTGTTAGAATATCGTGCTCGTTTAACCATAGACAATGCTACACCATTGTCACCCATCCATAGGCATAAAGCCACCCCCGAGCACCTTAACCTTTGACAGAAAGAATAATTCCGGGAAGCCACACTAGAACCAACAGATGACCAAGAGAGCACACCTTCTCCAAGGGTAGCGCACAAGAGAAAGTACCGGAAAGACTGAACAAGAGAAAACCGTACAACTGCAGCTGCTCCTCCTCCAAACTTGTGCACTGTTTCTGGTTTCTTGAGTGAGAGTGAGTGAACAAATGAGCCAAGATGTCCTCTATTTATATTAATCCGTCCAGTGACTTTTCTGGCTGGGCCGACCTGACTTTCTGGTAATTATATTTTCTGTTTATCTTTTTCCTATGAGGTCGACTTGTCTTCCTGGAGGATAATACCTTAATATTATATATTCTGCCGAGCCGACATGTCTTCTAGGGTTTTCACACATCTGTTTATGGTTTCTGTTGCTTCCGGAATATTCTATTCTAGTCAAAGGTTACATATGGAGGTTAATACCTCCCGCAACTACCATAATACCAACAAAACATAGAGGTTGCAACAGTAAAGAGCACTGCTGCTGAAGAGAAGCAGGCAACCACTAGTAAGGCAAAATGATGCCAGAAAACCAGCAGGAGCAGGAGATAACGAAGATTACTTGAGAAAAAACAGAGCTCAGGGCATGCTAATTCTAATTGATCGCCTTTACAAAGGAGGGGCCAAACAAACTGAACATTAGAGTGCTATTATTAAGGATCATGGCTCTTGAAGTCACCGTGAGGCACTTGGTCAAAATATAGTAAAAATCTTTTGGATTAAATGTAAATGATTGTATTAATTTCCATTTATCAAAAAAACTCCCATCGATTCAAGTTTAAACTTTGAAGGGATAAATGTGAATTCTTTGAAGTTCTCTTTCATTGTTGAATGATTGATTGCTTGCACCACTCTCTAAGTTCACTCCTTTATTTGCTAATGAGTCAGATTTAGAGTTACATTGGCCTTGGACATGTTTAAAGGAAATATCTGTAAAGAAGCGACTTTAGTTCTACATCTTTGGACCAGTTTAATGAGTGTTAAAACTTTTGTGTTCATTTGATCATTCATCATGCCAATTACCAATTTTGAATCCCCCACACATTGTATGCAACTAATGCCTTGATGCCTTACCAGTTCTAATTCTTTCAAAATATTTGTGCCCCCCCAGATCAGTAATGGGGTTCCAGCCTCTGCTCTGCCCAGGTTTCCCTTTGCTGCCCCATCATATGTTGGACTGCAAAATCCCCCTAAATATTTAAATAAAGAGTCAAGGGAGGTCTAAATGAATATTTCATAAAGCACAATMCTTGCTAAGGATTGCAAATGGGGGAGAAGCTAAGTGGGCTTGACTATGGGGAAAAACTCCATGGTTAAGCGCGCTCGAGCCAGAGGAGTCTTGGGATGGGTGACCTTCCCGGGAAGTCTTGGTTACAAGTGCAAGCTTTGGAGGTGATGATTGATTCTATGCAATTTGTTTCTCTAGTTTTAATCCCACTTCTTTCACCCCTATGAGCATTACTTGATGCAATGAATGCTAAGTAGACTATTCAAACTCATGAGAAATTGCTCATGGGAGATGGGTCATGCATTGATGACT
>ML778962.1:270905-283940 GCA_009831015.1 Picea engelmannii
TAAGTCATCTGGTTCGAGTTTGAGTTCGAATTCAACAACCTTGAAGTTCGACAGTAAAAATTTTGGCAAAAAACTTCGATATTAAATTCAACATACTACAAAATTTGAATATATATATATATATATATATATAATAAAATAAATAATAAAATAAAAATCAACAAAAAAATTCGACATTGACATACTACAAAATAAAAAAAATAAAAAATAAATAAATATATATACATAATAATAATAATAGTAATAAAATAAAAATCAATATGTAATCTCATAAGCTGTCTTTGCCTTTCACTTGCTTACGCCCACGATTGACCAATCTTGCTGAGACTTACAAACAATTTAATAGCTTCAATACAATGTACTTGTGGACTTTATCAAAAGCATTGTACACTTCCTTAGATGACATCCTCCATGAATTTCTACCAGTCCTTTTATTTATAAGCTATCCCGTAATCCCAGATAATCGATATTGTAAATTATAGACGATGATAACTCATTGAATCATGGCTTGGTTGTCCGTTAATTGTACAGGCTAGAGAAAACAAAATGCGAGTGGGCAGAGCGGACTCCGCGTAGGGTTTCAATTTTTAATTATTTTTCCTTTGAATTCCAGCCCAATTTTAATGGTGAATTCGAACAAACCCATTTGAATTTAGGCTTCGCATTCAAATTCGTCGAATAAGAACGAATTTATTCGACTTCCCTTGAAATTTGGCAAATTTCGAATCTCTTCCTTAAAATTCGTTGAATGCGGTGACTTAGGTGGTAGGGTGGGCATTTGATGCTCATAGGGGTTAGGTATCAAACATGCCTTAAGTTTTTGAACTTTTATGTGCCCAAGCCACCTTTTGTCATCTCAACTAGACAAGTGAGAGCCACTTGTCATATCGTATCCCCCCTCACGCTAGTGGCCGCCTTTTCCTCATTTTTTATATTGGCTTACTTTTTGGAAGTTACATCATACTTACATCACGTAAAAGCTATCAACTTAGGGAAATCAAATTATCCCAAGGATGCTTATCACATTCATAAGTAAAGCCTTGGCATTGGACTCTAACAAAGAACTTTACATTTGTCAACATAACATGTACAACATTCACATTACAAGGTGCCTTTGGTAAGGCTTAGGACTTGTGTGAAATACTTGCATGATATTTACACTATGTCCATGTACAAAATAGTGGGTAGGAAATAGGGTATTACATTTCCCTTCTTAGGAAAAGCACCTACCTCGGTGTGGTCCTCAATACTCAAACGCAAATGGATACTCTTCCATGCCTATCTCGGACATAAGCAAGGTCATTATCTTGCTATCTATTCTTTCTGCTCACCTTGCTGGTTGTTGTAGTGTTCCTTAACCCTTAAACTTGAAACACAACCATGTATACAGAGAATATAATTGCAAGAAACCAGGTACAAGAGACAATAAGATGATATATGCAAAAGATAACCTTGTATTATGATAATTAGAAGAAGGAAAACAATGCCCACTTGCCTCTTAAGGTGGGGCAACCTTTCATCGAGCAAAGCTTCAAATACAACAACACAACACAAACATTCCATAGCGTCCTATCTCTTCAAATAGATTCTCGATAGCAAAAACCCTAACTACTTGTGTTCACATCACTAATGGGTACCAACTGCCTAGTGGGCCTTATAAAGTGGATCCTTTTACATTAAATTACTATCCACTACTATCTAGTGGGTCTCATTCAAAGAGGATAGCTACATACAACAATTCACTACCTCCTAGGTAGCCTAAAGTAGGGAGGTTAGGGTAGGACCCTAACATGCCCCCCCCCCCCNNNCGCATCGCTGTATTGAAGGTTGAAGTTGAGGGAATTGTTGTAGAATTGTTTTTGGTTCTCATGTGGCATCTTTGGGCAGCATGTCTTTCCATTGGATCAAAACTTCACGGATCGTGCACTGGTGCAATAGACGCCCTCTAGTATCCAATACTGCTTCCAGTCGAACCCAAATGGAGCATTCTTCATCAAGTTTTGGTAAGCTGTTTTGTACCTTGCACTTTGATCCCATGACCTTCTTTAGATAAGACACATGAAATACTGGATGAATCTTGGAGTGGACTGGAAAAGCCAACCTGTAGGCCACTTGTCCATTGTGCTAGATGATCTCATAGGGTCCGTAGAACTTTGGTGCTAATTTTTGATGTGTTTTGTCTTTGAATGATGTTTGTTTATAGGGTTGAAGGTGAAGAAACACCTGATCCCTTATTGCAAAAGAACATTCAGAGTAACATTGGTTTGCTTGTTGCTTCATTCTATTTTGAGCCATAACCAAATTGTCCTTCAGTATGTAGAGAGTGGCTTGTGTAGTGTGAAATGTGTTATCCATTGCTTGAACCTTGGGGGTGCGTGGTAAATATGAAGTGACTGACAATGGTTTTGGCAGTAGATAACTTCATATGGGGTCATCTTGGTAGCTCCATGATAAGAGGTATTGTATCACCATTCTTCAAGGGGAAGCCATTGTGCCCATTGGTGTGGTTTTTTAGAAGCAAAGCATCACAAATAGGTTTGTAAACACTTGTTGACCTCTTTAGTTTGACCTTCTGTTTAGGGATGATATGTAGTGCTCATGTTCAATTGGGTATCTTGTAGTTTAAAACTTTAAACAACTCCCTTCAAAATTTGTTGGTGATGGTAGGGTCTCGATTCGAGACAATGGAAGTGGGCATGCCATGTAACTTAAAAATATGACCCAAGAAGACTTGGGCAATTGAGGAGGGGGTAAATTGATGTGGTAGGGCACAAAAATGAGCATATTTGGAAAGACAAAAATTTGGTATTCCAATTATTTCCTTTCATGTCATATGAATAAAAAAAACGTGTCTGCAATCATTGTATTCGTTCAGTAGTAAGCGATGCTACTCTTTGTTCGGATGGAAGTTGTGAAATACTTTCTTGTTGGAAGGTAAAGTGGCTTGCTATAATTTATTTACTTGTAATTGAAACTTTGCAATTTTGAGGTGCTCTCCAGCTGTCGCATTATTTGATGGCCTCGCCTTTCCATTTGCACAATTCCTACCGGTAGATTGTAGGAGATTTATTTTAATCATAGTCGGATTGGTGGGTTGTGTTTTCATGGGGGTGACATTTATCGGATTAAAGTGGTACAACTATCAGAAAGACTTGTGTATATGCACTGTCATTGGTGCACAACCATCTTGGTGATTTCCTCTCAACTGTTTACCTTGATAGCAAACAATCAACACTTTCCAATCATCCGGCAACTCCGTGCTCATGGACATCACACAAAAACCACTGCTTGAAGCATTGTAAGTTTACTTGTGATTTTTTGAAATCAAGTTGAATTACACTCTAAACGGGTGCATTTTCGGTAGAAGCCAACACCCTCCATTTGTTGTTTGCATTTTTTAGTTTGATTGTTAAAGGGTGGAGTTGCAAGAAACCCTGTGAGGTCTAATTTTGTCTCTAGATGGCTAGAATGGACGAATTATTAGAGTTACTGAATACTCTAATACTCTCTTATGTGGAGAATACAATCACCACTGGAAAAACAACTACACAGTCTGTTGTAACTTGCTTGCAAGTTTCACAAGCCAAAGTAAAGCTGCTTCAAACTCAGACTCGGCTCAGAACTAGTCCTTGTTCAGAACAACCCTCTTTTCGAAGATGATGATCCTGATCAACAACCAACGTAGGAGCAACTCAGCGAGATAGCTTCAGATTCAAGTACGTATGAAGTTCAACTTCCTCTTTCCAAGCCAATCATTAGACCTTGGGAAGAAATCAAGAATAATAAGCACAAAACTGGTATCAGATATGAAAAGGAAGTCACCTTTCATATTCCAGATTATACCAAACCGATCCAGTTCCAGAGTGTTGGATTTCTACAGGAAGGATCATATTCACCTACTCCAGTTCAAGAGCAGATTTCGAAATGCCAACATTGTCCGCGAGTTGGCCACATGGAAGATCAATGCTTTGATCTTCATCCTTGTGAGCATTGTGGAAAACACAATCATCATTCAGACAAATGTTCCAAACGCAAGAAACCTGCAAGAGTAAAGAACCACTATGGGTGGATGACTTCTCGACAATGGTCATCAACAGTTAAGAGGATATCTCAGTCATACCATAGAATTCATTCTCGAGTATTGATGCATCTTGCAGTGAAAAGGATTTGTGTCTTCTCACCTCGTCCCTGACAGGGGGGAACAACATTAGTGATTGACAATCAAGCTTCAAGTTTCAAAGTCTTATCAATTGAGCAGTAACAAGTGAGTGTGATTTGGTTTGTGTTCATCCAAAAACACCAGATTGGTTTGTGATTTTCCTTAAACCACTACTTAGTAGAAGACTTACAACTTCTGCTAGACAACGGTTTGTGGTTTTCCTTAAACCACTACTTAGTGGAAGACTTACAACTTCTGCTAGACAATGGTTTGTGGTTTTCCTTAAACCACCACTTAGTAGAAGACTTTCATCTTCTGCTAGAGAACAATTTATGGTCATATTTAAACCAACATTCGAAAGCACTTCCAATTAACATAAGACATCAACTTCCAACTTCTAGCTAACTTAGGAAATGTTTCGGGAACCATTGAGCCCTAAAGCCAAGTTTTAGAGTTTGTGGTCATCCATAAACCACCAGATTGGTTTGTGGTCTTCCTTAAATCACCACCACCATTTAGTAGAAGACATCAACTTTTGCTAGCCTTTTGGTTTGTGGTCATCCCAAAACCACCAGATTCAGAGAGCACATTCAGTCATTGCACACTTCCAAATTTCAGATGTCCACTTTCAGATTTCAACTCTTACCTTGGACTCACATACACCCCTTCGGATTAAGGGGGGGAATGCTGGAAACATAATCCGCTAGGGTTATGGTATTAGTCACTTGAAGGAATGTGAAACGTCAAGTGATAGTATAACGGTCATCGGGAGTCCAAGAGACCTCTTGGAAGACGAATCCAAAGGTCACAACTCATGTACTTATACATGTATTATATCAATGAAAAAATGTATCTCATGCTTATCTAAATCCCTGTGTCTAACAGTTTCAATGTCAAAAGTATGGTTGCCATCTCCTTTGTTTTTTCTTCTGGTTTTTTCTAGTTAAGAGTTGGTTTTAATAGCGGTCCATATGTTCTATTTTATTTTGGTTTCATTCTACTTTCTTTCTAGTTAATTTAGGAGAGATTCTTAAGATTTCTTGGTTTCTCAACTTTCTCCACAAAGTTTGCCTCAAGTTAATCTTTGAGAACTGCGGGGAAATTAATTTGGACCCAATATAATCTGAATTGACCCTTAATCCTTGCCCAAGTACCAGAACTCAATTTAAGTATACCAATGATAGATGCAAAAAACCAAGTATATAGCTTGGAATTGTTTGTGAAATATTTTTGTAGATTTACAAATTCATGTACCATATTTTATCTTAGATTATAATGACTTGTTAAGCTGATTACTTTGCTTTAAGTTGGAGAAGGAAGAAAATGGTTACTCTCTAGACTCATTGGAACCTAGATCTCCCTTGAGCACTTTTCCCATATAGGCTATTTAGATTTTACTATCCCTTACTATGGATAGAATTTAGAATCCATTAATTCTAGTCTGTTAGGTTCTACATGCATCATATAGCTGAATTTTTGAAGTCGTTGTCCTTGTTTCTCCTTGTCCTGGTAGCTTGCTTACCAAATCATATTGGGAACTTGGTAACTCCATTGTTTTGTTCCATCAAGTCAATCTCCAAACCTGCCTAAAGGTCTTAGTTGTATTTTTAACATTCTTTAGCTATCCCTTTCTTGCACCCCAATGTATTAAGTAGGATACATTGCCTCGCTTTGAAGGGCAAACTTCTAAGAACATAAACTAGGCTTCTTAACGTCTGTATAGAATATTGCCAGAGGCAATTGCTGCCATTTTTTTGACTCATCTGCCCCTTAACTTGATCTTGCTTCTCCCATTAATTACTTGTATGCGATGTATCAAATATTTCTAATTTTCTCCTTTGCATCTTATCGATAATTTGTTCATATTCGCCCAACTCTCTTTATCTCTCTAGTAAAGGCCTTTGATTCTTATAATTTTCAACGATGAGACGAATTGATTCTTTACAATATCTTGCTTCTTGATGACCTTGGAATTCATGTCACTATCTCATTCTACCATATGACAATTTCCTCCTTAAAACCATTCTATAAAATATACATCACCAAAATGTTCATCACACCACGCTGTTGTTTGGATCATATCTTGTCTGTGATCATATTTTTTTTGTTCCAAGGATTTTGTCTAGGATCATATTTTTTTTGTTCCAAGGATCTTGTCTGTGATCATATATATAGTAAACTCTTGGAATATTTCTGTAATGATTATATTATCCACACAAGCATTTCTCAAGGCCCTCGGCTTGGGAACACATATTCCCCTTAACTTGATCTTGCTTCTCCCATTAATTACTTGTATGCAATGTATCAAATATTTCTAATTTTCTCCTTCGCACCTTATCGATAATTTGTTCATATCCACTCAACTCTCTCTCTCTCTCTCTAGTAAAGCCTTTGATTCTTATAATTTTCTATGATGAGACCAATTAATTCTTTAAAGTATCTTGCTTCTTGATGACCTTGGAATTCATGTCACTATCTCATTCTACCATATGACAATTTCCTCCTTGAAACCATTCTATAAAATATACATCACCAAAATGTTCATCACACTACGTTGTTGTTTGGATCATATCTTGTATGGTATCATATTTCTTTATACAAGTATCTTGTTTGGGATCATATTTCTTTATCCAAGGATTTTGTTTGGGATCATATATATAGCAAACTCTTAGAATATTTCTGTAATGATTATATTATCCACAAGCATATTCTTAAGGCCCTCAGCTTGGGAACACATAGTGGGCAATGCTAGTTTCCCACTCCTGATGTTGACATTTGTTGTCTAGGTGGAAGGTGGTCACTTACTATGTAAAATAATGCAATTGTCATTAGAGTCCTAAGTTTTGTGTGTAGCCCTTGTAGTCAATTCAGGTTAGGTGGAAATGTATGTATCAGCTCTTGTTGATGTTTTTGTAGCTTCGGGAATTATTCTCACATTGGCCTTGGTGTCGGGCATGTGGGAATCTTTGTTAGCATTCACATTGCATTTTTATTTTGTGAAAACCCCTTTTATGTAGAGTTGGGGTTTGGAATTGTTGTTGGGGCTTCACACCCACATAGAGGAATAAACAATTCTAATTTAATGTTGAGTTTAGAAGGGGTTCCTAAACTCACTCATTAGACTTCTATAAAAGGAGAGGCAATGTGAGGAGGCACCACACATATCATTTTGACATTTTCATCTTGTCATTATGGTATTGGCATGGGTGAGTAAGCACTCTTGCCAAGGATATTGGGGTTGCAAATTTCAGCGAGGAAATTCTTCACTTTGGCAAATCTGGCCTAGGGTTTCTGTACTTTCTTTCTTTGTTTTTTAGTGAAGGAGAGGAGGCCGCACGTGTGAGAAGAAGAGGGAGAACAGGCTGCACGTGTGATCTGTATAGTCTGTACCCCACGCGCGGATCGTACACCAGGCATAAACAACCGCACATGTGAACTACAGCAGCAGATTCAGCCGCATGTACAGGCTGTACAGTCTGTACCACACGTGCGGATCAGGAAGGATGTACAGCAGGTGATGTCAGCTGCTGTACAGGGTGACATCAGCAGGGTACAACAGATTTGTAAGTGGAAGGATTTTCCGGAATTTTGTTGAAGTTGTAATTTGCTGAGAGGATTGGTTTTGTCCTTGGAATTTCTCAATCTGAAAATTTTACTGAACAAAAATTTGTCTCTTGTACATGGATGTTTTCTCTCTGATCTTTGTGCTTCTCCTGTAATTTTTCTGTCATAATTTCAGTGTAAAATTATTCAGTGATAACAGCCCTAGTTTATTGTTTGAGGTCACTCGGAAGTAATTTTTAGATCTGAAATTGAATGCATTGAATGTTTAAAATTGGCACTCTTTGCAGTACACTTGTGAAAGGTGTGAGTAACCCATCTCACATTTCAAAGGTTTGTTGTCAAATACATGGTAATAAGGCCCGAAGATGAACCTTTAACCTTATCTAATTACCTAATACTAATTCAAATTTACCATTGGTAGATGCGAGAATAAAAGTACATTGTTTAGAAGTGTATCAAATGCTTGTCTAGATTTAGAATATGGATGGGATTATAAAGGCATGAGATGTTTAAAAAAGCTTCATACCTTTAGAATATAATCTGTTGTTTTAAGGAAAAATGGGCTAGGCTTGATAAAAGTCATGGTGGCATAGTGTTGAATCCACTTGTCACATCTTTCTCTCATTATGGGCATACAATACATGGGAGCAAGTAGCGATGTACATGAATGCACATGTATCATGAACAGTTGAATTGCTGATGTTTTTTATTTTCTTGGCCTCAGGTTCAACATGCAAAGATTCATATATGAGTTCTACAACTTAACAAAAAAGTGGAAACTTGAAAGATCTTATGAAAATGTTGAGCTAAATGCATGAGTTGCATTGAAAAATCAATTGAAAAAGTTGCTAGTTTGTTTTTGTAAATGCAAATAAGTTTAAAAATATGCAAGATTTCGTAGTGAACATTAGATCTGAAAATGAAGTCACACATAAGATGGACAATAATGGGCAAGAAATATACTTCATATATAGAAATACCCTCAAGGAAGGGCAACACTGTACATGAATCCTTTTACGGAAGGATCAACTCCTATTCACTTGATTTATCTAGAGGTCAACCTCCTAATGAGCTAGGCTCCAATACAATAATATTCTCATACATGTTCAATAAGGAGGATTCCATTCTTATTTATAGCTACCATATGCTAACTACCTTGTGTGCCTTATTTAATGAGGCCACATTCCATTTATTAAATGCTAACTACCAAATGTGGCCTTTTTTTCATAATAACTAACATCGTGGACCTAGTGCACATTACATTAAATGGCCACCATTCTTATCCTACTCTTATCTCTAATGGGCCCATACGCCCATACACCCATATTATACCTCTAGGATGATCCTAACATTCCATTTCCCTTTGAGAAGTGTTGTCCTCAATGCTTGTACACATGATATACATCCATAAGCTAGGGTACCATAATGGTCTTATCCATAAGCCAGGGTCCTATGTATAGGTGTTGAATGCAACACTGAAGTAGTTTAGGGAATAAGGGTCCCATGTACAAGTGTTGGCCTTAATGTTGAAGTAGTCCAAGAAGCTCGACCATAAACTTGTTTCCCATGTCTAGGTGCTCACATTGACTCCCAATTGATGACACATAAGCTCGATGAATCGTCGAATGCTGTGCTCCAAATGCCCACCATGGTCATGTGAATCCAAATAAATAGAACTATCCAGAGCAAACAAATTCTCCATATCGCTGTAAAAGGATGGCTCTGAACTCCACCACTGTATAAGAATCATACTGGAAATTTGTGGGCACCACACACATTTGTCTTTCCTCATTGATGTTCTCTTCATATGGTAGAGAAGAGTCACTAAAGAGAAGTTGGAAGTAGTTGTCTTCCTGTAAATGACAACTGTCTAGATACCAGTCTTCACAACCTTCTTCTAGATCACACCAAGCAGATATTTCTTGTGTATACTCCTCACTGATGATATGGCTATACTCCTGGCTAGTGATGTTGTTATGCAAGGTCTCAATTTTTTACATAGTTCCTTTAGTTGATTCCTTGTCTCCTGTATATGTTTACACCCTTCCATCATTTGTTTCCATTCCTCTCGAATTTGTCTCAACATGGTCATTATTATTTGGTTCCGCTAGAGTTTGGAGGCAGAGATTTGCAAGGGCTGTAGAGCGCTAAGTATTGATCATAATTATATTATACATTAAACCAAATCAAAGCCCTAGAAATTCTTATCAAATGGCGTTGTTCTGGTTGCAATCTGGGCAGTCTATGAAAAGATATATGCTCCAATGTTGTCACACTTGGACTTGGCAAAGACTCGACTAGCCTAGGACTCGGCAAAGCTCGACGACTCAAGAAAGACTTGGGAAAGACTCGAAAAATAGAAAAAAAAACTTGAAATATAGTATATTTTGTGCACAAAAAATATACTAATGACATTTTCAATCCATATAAGTTATAAAACCACAATCTATGTAGAAATTCATAAGATCATTTCATAAAATACTATATGACAACATTTGACACTCGATATTTGTATGCAAAATAGTGAACTAAAAGATGATTCCATGATCAAATTCACAAATAGTACCAAGTTCAACTACATAACTCATAGTCTCACAACATAATTTGAAAATTAAATTAGTCAGCGTCTCCAAGTCCCATTTCGAGTCTCATGCATGACTCGAGTCTCATGCATGACTACCAGGATGCCTAGGATAAGCCCTCGAGGAGCTAGTGCCAACATCGCTAGATTTAAGCAACAATTGTGATGCGTGTGCATTTGGTGTTTCCAGTTGAGATAATGGCACACTAAAGAGATCTTGAGTCTCTTCATTAAGCCAACTCAAATCATCAATAGGAGAATCATCCTCCAATACCCAATCAGAGTCTAGATCAATCTTATCCAATAAAATTGGACCTGGATCCTTTGGGTGTAATTGTTTTGTGAGTATTCAAAGGTTGTATTAGATGAAGACCAATTTCTCCAGCCGCTCATGCTCCAATTTGTTGCATTTTTTGGTGTGGATATGCTCAAATATTGACCAGTTGTGCTCACAACTTGAAGCACTGTAGGGCTGACTCAGAATTCTGATGGTGGATTCTTGTAGTTGTGGTGTCTCAAAGCCACAATCTATCCACCAATAGGCTGTTATAAAAAAAAGCAAAGATGACAAGTTTTGCAATGCCAAACTTGAAAAAGAAAATTAGCAAAATAACAATGTAACGATTTACAAATTGAATCTTACCCAAGATTTTCTTCTCCTTGAGATATTGGGTTGAGCTAAATCCAAACACGCCAAATGATTCCTTGTACATATCTCGCTGCATATTGATTTGGTCTTGAATGTCTTGATCCGGGTACATCCTGTCAATGCATATCATCACACCTCTCATCACCCTGGGATCTTTTTAAATTTTAGACCCTTCATTATAGAATATGCCCGGATTGAGATATGCTCTTGCTACATGGAATGGTGAATGTAGTTGCCTGTCCCACCTGGAATCGATAATTTCCCATAAAGGGAGATATTTAGATGAATCCCTCATATCCAAAGTCTTGATGGCCTCTTTGGCTTTGTCCATGCCCTCAGAAATATATCCGATAAATTGTAGGATATTTTGCACATAGCAATTTTCCAGTTGCCACATAATTTGCAGTGTTGCCCGTGATTACTTGGACAAGATGTTTGACCCCCAAATTCTTCCACAACCTCTGCCAACAGTGAATATATCAGAGATTTGCATCCTTTACATGTGAGGATGCGTCAACGGATTTCAGGAATATGGTTCCTTTAGGGCAAACCGCAAGAAAATTGATGATTGTTTTACGCCTTTGATCTGTCCACCCATTTGACAATATTGTGCAACCTGTACTTTCCCATGAGCTTTTAATGCCTTCCAACTGTGCTTTGACACACTCCAACTCTTTATCTAGCTCTTTCCCCCTCAGTGCACTAGAAGAGGGGGATTCGTATCTTGGGCCAGCGCTTGCAATCGTATCTACCATGCGCTGATAAAAATGAGACTTTGCAATGTTAAATGAGAAGGCTGTCATGGTACCAGAACCTCCTCACTGCCATATCTGCCTCCTTCCTCTTCTTGGTATAACTGTTCAAGGTTGGTTGAGATCTTTGAGTTGTGCGAGGAAGGAAGAAAGGAGAGGTGATACTTGGACCTACTCCAGCATTTGATAAGCAACTACTAGAAGGTGCCATTTAAGATCTACCCATTCCTGTGATTTCAAATTTCATCCTAGCTCTCTTAGCATTCTGTTCCTTGATGGCGCTTCCAAAGCAATGTGCATTTGGGTTGTGACTTCTGCATGGAAACCATCACAAACTATGGCATCTGCACACAACTTCGCTAGGTAGTGTTTCAGCCTGTTTATGCCCCCAAAAATTATAGTGCGACAGCATTTGTACTTTATTTGATGGTCGTCGTTTGGATTCACCCGGACGCAATATTCCCATGCTTTATCAAGAGGCCTTTTAGCTTTGGGCTTAGGTGCCATGGAGAATCTGGATTGGTAGAATGTATATGGTAGATAGATAAGATAAGATAAGATGATTTTATTAATGTCTGGCTAATGACCACAAAAGTAGGTCAAAGGGACTGTTGAGTACAATGATGTCAGTCAGGGTTGTCGAAGCATTCCTCCCCCCCCCACCCCCGGTTCGGACCCCTGAACTGCGGTCGAGCGGGAGCGTCCTGGAACCGCGCTCCCCCCCATGCTCCGGACCTGTCGAACCGCGCTCCCGACCTGTTCCGGACGCTCCCTGCCCTTTGTTGAAGCGCCACGCTCCTGGTCCGCTTCCGAAGCTACAGGACCCGATCTCGACCCTCTCAGAACCGTGCTCCCAAAGCGCTCCCAAACCCACGCGGGCGCTCCCCGATTTTTGGCCCAAAAAAGTTCGTTTTTTTTTGTTTATTTTTATTTTTATTTTTTGGCTCTGTGGGTGGGCCCTAGGGCATTTTTAGGGTTAGAGAGGGGAGATAAAGCACAATCTCTCCCTCTTCTTCCTCATTGTTTCATCTTTGAGTTGGAGTGGAGAGGGAAGGAGCTTCTTGGTGTTGGAGCAAAGTTGGAGAACTTGAAGAGGATTTGTGAGAGCTTGGAGGAGACAACAAAAGGTTCCATCTACTTACAAATCATTGGAGATTCATCAAAATAGGTATGCCCAATGTGTATTTTTGTTGAAATTTTGAATATTGTTCACAAAATGTCTTGTTTATTATTATATTTTTGTCTTCTCCTACATTTTCCAATTCCCCCTTCCTCCTCATTCTATTGCAGGTTGTTCATCTAAAACTTGAAGAAAATGATTTTCTTGTGG
>ML778962.1:287023-329076 GCA_009831015.1 Picea engelmannii
GCTTCGCTCCCGACCATTTTTTGAAAAATGCGCTCCCACGCTCCTGCTCCCGCTTCGCTGCCACGCTCTGGCAACACTGATGTCAGTACAAAGCAGGAGTACTGAAAGGTCTCCGATAAAGGCAAGATGCAGAAAGTAAAATAAAAATAAATTGAAATAAGGTAAAGCAGAAGAGAGTGAGATCTATGC
Organism: Picea engelmannii; assembly: GCA_009831015.1. Lineage (NCBI taxonomy): Eukaryota > Viridiplantae > Streptophyta > Pinopsida > Pinales > Pinaceae > Picea > Picea engelmannii. The sequence continues at coordinate 287,213 of ML778962.1, forward strand.
TGCGATATGGAGAATTGTCAACCCCGAGCCCAGAGACTTGCTCAGACGAGGATATGTACTGTAGGAGAAGATCCAGGAATAAGAAGAACCAGAACCAGAGGTGATGAAATAGGTCAGTCATTGAAAGGACCCCACTCTCCTACCATTCGAGGCCGAGTGAAGAAAACTGAGTATAGTAGGATGTCCCAAGGGGGAATTGGTGGGATGCTTGGGTCGTCCACTGTGCTACTGACTGGAAGATGTAGTACCCCAACGAGGCCTGGGGGATCTCATCCGTCTCCTGGGACGAGATCTGGTCTGGTCCTGTCGCTGAAATATCGTGGGACGGGGGAAGGTCCCACAGGTCCGCACTGACGTGGAGTCCAGAACTCTGCTGGTGTCGGTTTGTCTCTTAGTGCCCCTACCAGAAGAAGGAAGCACTGTGAAGAAGGAGGTGATCCGCCGAATAGTGTGTGGTCTCGTAGGGGGCTGAAGAGTATGGCAGGGTTAGGCTAGCATGCCCTAATCTAGAAACTTGAAAGCATCAGCACAAATTTAAATCAAATGAGCAGAAAATTGAGACAAGGCCTGTCAACAGTCAAATATTATTATATTACAGCCCACAGGTCTGTCAAAGACTACAGGTTTGGCATTAAAAATGGTTATTGGCACCAGAAATTTTGCAGGTTAACACTACAGGTCTGGCATTAAGTATGGAATGGTTCACAGTCAAATATATTAATTTTCTATATTACAGCCTACAAGTCTACGCTGATATTAAAGACCTGTAGGGTGAAATCTAGAACATTGCTGTCACCTGTGTTAGGAGAAATCTAGATTCTATAATATTTTTTTGGGCAAGAGCTGTATTCTAGCTATAAGCAATACCAGGATTGATGACTTACCTGAACTTTGAAGGCTGAGACCTCCTTCGCAGCTGCAGACAGTGACCTCCTTGAACCTTTACTCCTCACAGCCTCCTTTACACAGCAGCCTCCTTCAAACAGCAGCCTTCTATATTCCTTCACAATAGCACACTGCAGTCTTCTGTATGGTAATGAAATTGCCCTCCTAAATGATGATGAACTTTGGTCTATCGGACCTTATGAAAAAATGGTATAATAAGGAATTACTTTTCTTTGAAAAATGGTGTTGTTAAGAAATAATGCACATTCAACCACATGAGGGGCAGATACTAGAGAAATGACATAAACATGTTTTGAAATTAAGTCTGCTGGCTTGCAAACTAGTCTTGTCGTTATTTGAATATGGAATTATTTGTTCTGGCTTGCAAGCTAGTCTACTATTTTTAATGAGTTTCAAAATTTACAAAACTTACAAAAGATTGGATGAAAAGATTTAAATTGTTAATGGATTTTACTTCTTGGATACATCTTCATGTACAAATTTGTCTTGCAAGTTTGCCTTTATGGTCTGTCCTATGGTCTTTTTTGGTATTGCATAGTTACAAGTTGTTGGACTTGAGGAATCATTCAGAAATTTGATCCAAATCGCCCTCGTACACCTATTGGACCTTAACTGTTTCTAAATGTGCCTGTTGTACAGATAAATTTTGTTATGACCCTGCAATTATATGCAAATAATAGTCACTCTTTTACTGACCATTTTGGTAAAACGTATTTCTCTTAATGATGGCAGGTGGACATGGTAATAGTACCTGCAACAACTGGACAGATGGGTATATTGCCAGGACATGTTGCAACTATTGCTGAACTCAAACCTGGTCTTTTGTCTGTTCATGAAGGCAGTGATGTGAATAAGTATTTTGTTAGCAGTGGATTTGCATTTATCCATGCAAACTCTTACACTGATATCATTGCAGTTGAAGCTGTTCCATTGGACAGGATTGATCGTGAACAAGTCCAGAAAGGATTGGCCGAGTATACGCAGAAGTTAAGTTCAGCATCAACTGACCTTGAGAGGGCGGAAGCCCAAATTGGGATTGAATTTCACAGTTCACTAAATGCAGCCCTTTCAGGATGAATCATGGATTCATGATTTAAGTTCTGGTTGTTTTGTTTGATGGCCGGATTTTACTGTCATATGATGAACCACAATAATGCTTAGAAGCTTTGGATTGCTTTGTGTGGTCACCACTGGCATTCTCTAATTGGATACTCTGGAATCCAGATTTGAAAAGCTTCTCAAGATGGCATGCTTGTTTTTTCGAGAGCTTGAGTTAAATAAATATTGCACTGAGAAAAACCCAAGTTTCTTTTTGTTGGAGCCAAGATATTGTTATTGGATTCATTGTCCAAATATTTGCTCTCAATTCTTTCACTCACATTTGAGTAGAGTATGTTGGGTCCAATAAACCTTGAACTTTTTTCTATCCTGCCTGACAATTGAAACAGGTATTGGTTGATTTTCAGAGCAGAAAGCTCTATTTTGAGTTGCATAGTTAATGTTTGGCCGTGTCCTACTGTGTATCAATAAAACATCCGAACCTGAAGGGTATTTTATCTTTATCAACTAATGCCTTTTATTTTCAATTTTTGCCAGTTGCATGCATGCTTGTGTATATTGCCAAACTCTTACTACTTGGACATTGCTTTTTAAACTGGTCATGAAGACATTGACTTGTCCAAAAAGGGCAAGATAAAAATGGGATTGGAATGCTTCCCAACCATTGCTTATGATCGCTATATCTGAAACCCCTGGAAAGCAGCTGTTTATATTTTCTGGTACAGAAATGGATAGCAAAATTTGGGAAACAGTTACTTTCTTTTTTGTACGGAAAATATTGTTTCTTCTTTTCCTCTCCCCCCTCTTTAAAGTGGATGGGCCCACTGTTTATAAACTGAAAATAACAATAAATAAACCTTTTTTCTTTTTTTTTGGCCCTCCTAAATTTGTAAATTTGGATTCCTGTATAGATTTTATTTTTATAGCAATATATATATATAATAATAATAATAATAAAACAGTAACAAACCATACAATTAATATTTGTAGGAAAAAAGTTCAATGGTCTTGACAGTAAGGTCAAACCATACATGATAATTTCTCGTGTTACTAAGACTAAGCACTTCTGGTATAAAACTTTGAAAATGATATGCTTGCTTCCAAAACTTTCAGCAAATTTAGAGTTCATAGTTTCCTTTAAACTTTTTACATATTTGAAAGGCAGGCTTCCTTTGGACTCCAACAAAAACTTTTCTGAAATTAAAAGACCAAAAATACAGTCTATTTCTTCCATGATGTTTGTGGTGAGGGAGTTCCCACCTTGTTTTGCTAGCTGCTGCCATCTTTGCCAGTGTGGTGGTTGGAGCTGCTGCTCACCACAATCTGGACAGGTTCGTTTACTAGTCTTTCAGAAAGTCGTTGAAGTTGGTCCTCTACATCTTGTAGCCTCTTCTTTGTATCAGTCAACTCTCTCTACATCCTATAGACGTGGGTCTATACTTCATTCAGGTTGCCAGCAAAAAATTCAATGGCTGTCTTATTTGTCAGGTATTTGCCTCAAATCCCATCTTAGGTGCACCACCGTCCTGTACACTTGGTCATTATTTGTCTCCTTATGATAAGTCTTATAAATGTGTTCACCTTTAGGCAAGGGCACTGCTTGATGTCGGTGGGGGCTCAAGCAAACAAGTAGTCTGATAAATATGCCTTGTCTACAAAAAAAATGAAATTAAAAAGTTGGGAAAACACATACACAGGTCACTGTTTATAGACACGAGGGGAGAGCCATTTTCCAATGCATATTAATTTCCTCATCGTTAGCAAGAGTGTGGGGATGCCTTCACAGTACAGTTGAGCCTATGTTACACCAGTTTCTGGTTCACCAAGGTACAACACAGGGGACCCTGCCCAAAATAGATTAAAATATTTAAAATCACTAATGATTAAAATTTCAAGTTTTAACTAAACATTCTCCATTGAACAATAAAGTCCATGAAAGCGATAACATGATAACATCACAATTCAAGGGAAACATAAAAAAATCACCTGCAAGTGTGAGTTTTCAGCCTTGAATGCTTTACAGTGAAGGAATGCCTAACACGAGCAAAAAATGAATAGCAAATGGTGGAAATATTTCGATTTAGGGTTTGAATAGTGTATAGTAGAAGGTAGAGGGTAGCTGGATCAACTAGTAGGGTGGGAGCAATTATGCTTTTATTTTCTTGATTTCTTTTTGGCATGGGTCAAACACAGATGTAGGAGACACCTGGAAGTTCCCTATCTCACAGGATGTCCAAAAGTTTGGGAAATAGGGATAAGGACGTACTCCCTTGTGTACCTTGTCGAATTTGATATTGCTTCATTGTACTCGAGAAATACCACAGGGCCCTAGTGCAACGTCTTGTTTGAGATGTGTACTCGAGGTGTGCGTACGTGTACCTGTGAAACATTGAGCTGAATTGCCTCACTACTGTGTCTTATTCCAACTTTATTTCTTAGTAAGGAGAGGATTAAAAATGTTCTAGAAAGCTTAATTCTGAATGTCAATTGTATCATGTAGGTGAAAGCGAAGGCCTCTTGCTGTCACTAGATGTGAAGATCCTATTTTGTATCTTGCTTTTCTTGTGAGAAGATTTCATTGAAGGAATGCCTCCCAAAAGGCTTAGAGCCTTGTTATCACTATCCTTTTTAGTGTTATCAAAGCAGCTGAGTTTGGAATGGTCCACAAAAAAAATGTGAATCCACTGTAGAATCAAAATTGGTTTCCGACCCGATTGGATTTGGGTTGAATTGGACTTGCCCAAATCGGGCCCTTTTCCCCAAAACAAAAAAAAGCAAAAGCAAAAATAAGTAATCCACAAACCCTAATCCAAGCTTATATTGTTATTCACCTTGAGTGCGTTGACATTAGCATTGATGTCCTTGGCAGAGGAAGCCCAGAAGGATGAGGCAATGGGTAATGATGAGGATTCCAAAATAGTGGATGATTTTGATAATATGTAGTTATTTGTTGTAGCATGATGTGTTTTGGACCTTGGAGACCATTTAGAGCTTCGATGTTTATGTATTTTGTTTTAAATATGTATTACACCTGGGTGCCATTTTATTATTTTCACCCTTATATATATAAACTTTTCATTTTTGGTGCGTGTCCAATGTTGGGATTATATTAATGTAAATAGACACAAGTATATTATATGAATTTTTTAGTTGACTAGTTTTTCAACTTGGTTTTTCGGTTGGTCCTCTTGTCACTATCTGCACTGGTTTTGATAACATTGATCTGTTTTCCACCTTTGTATGGTGAGAGGTCACTTATGCTTGATGTGACGTAGGCTAACTTCGAGATTTGCTCATGGGATGTGTATTGAAGTTTCTCGGATTTCATCTCCTTCTTGCCACTTAAACAAAATTTTGTTAACCAAGTGTATTCCCTTCATTTGCAACTCTAAACATTTCAACCTTTCTGAAATACTCTAATTGGATTCAACCTTTCCTCTTTGTTCTCTGATTTGAACTTGTTTGTATTCGTCTAAGGATTAGTTCCTTGTTTGTCTCCTCCTATTTGGTTAGTCTGATTTATAAAATTAGCTAAGTGGGAAATATTTGCCTCTAAAAATTTCCACGTACATATTGTATGATTGAAGCAAAATATTCTTTACACATTGAACATCTACTATTCAATGTATTGAGCAAGATTTTTGATAACATCACATCTTCAACTTAATCCATTCAGTCTTCGATGGAAAGTGGAGAGAATATGACATGCTTCTAATGTGATATGTGCCATGAATTGCAACATGGATTCTATTCTTGTGATATGTGGAAGAAAAAGCCTTCAAATCCTCTCAAGAAAGCAAATGAATTGTTGTACCATTGCACTAGAGAGATAATTTCCAACAAAGTATCAAGATGGTACTTACTAAAAATATGCGTGATGAATAGATGGTCATTTATAATGATGAAAATTACATGGCCATGCTTAGGTCACAATGAATTGATTTCTATAGATGCAAATTTGGTTTACATATCTAGTTACCCTTCTCCATCACTTGTTATTTTTCATATTGCTATGTGATGATCAACTCGTTTGGTAATAATTCCTAGTGATTCAGAATGGATAAATATATAATTTGTCATCTATTTTGACACTTTTTGGGGGGAGAAATTGGAGTTATTGGCTTGCAAGGCTCATTTTATGTTTGACTTTGGTGATTTGGTGTTCATGACCATTTCAAGCTCGTTTGAGGCCTTAAACAACCGTTTTTGGGTCAAAAGTTTGCAAGCTTAGCTTCGTCTCGACATTGTTTTACATATCAAGCGTTGTTTAGTGATGCAAAAATCACCTCAATTGGAGTTCGTATGTGAAAGTTATGCCTTTCGCAAGTTGACCTATCATGTTGACCACCATGGTATCGAGTGGATGCCACATCAATGCACATTATTCACACATGTGGAGCTAGTCATGTGTGGAATTCTAGAGGGTCCAAAACTTTAACATTAATTGGGGGTTGAGGCATGCAAAAACTCTAACCCTAGTTGTAGAAGGCTATTAGGCTATGTTAACATTGGTTTGCTAGGAAATGAAGGGGTTCCATTCTTATTGTAGTGTTTATTGTTCCATAGTTGAGCATATCATTTAGGAGTGAGGATATTGTAGTAGAACAAAGGAAGTAGATGACCTATAGCAACGATATTGGCCACAATGTACATGAAAACTTCATAGTGAGTACCCTTTTCTTTGTATTTGCATTTCATAACTAAGAAGAAAACAATAGAGCATAGGTCTCACATTCTAGTTGGGTTTTTCCCGTATTGGATTTTCTTAGGGTACATCTTATGTTCATTGTGTGGATGTTGTGCTATTTGCTTGTCTCTTTCATTTTAGTTTTAGTGTTTTTAGTATTTCATGCATTAAGCTAGTAATATTAACTTTGGATTCTAAGTAAAACACAATACAAAAAAAGATTTTAGAATATTGTAAGATCTATTGTGACAAATTGTTTTAGTGGAATATCCACGAGATTTTACAAACCATTTTAATATTAGAATTGTTTTTTTTTGGGGTTTTGTGGGAAGTTGCAAGATCCAAGAATTGGTGTAAACTTTGAAAATCCCGGCCATGGCGGATGAGTACAATAACAATTCATGGAATGAGTCGGAAGAGATATTTTCAAAGCTGGAAGCACAAATCATCGAGATCTCTTGCAACATGGCCATTCTCATGATGGCTCTAGGAAACGAGTTTGGACCTTTTAGGGAGTTTGGTGGCTCTAACTCAGACGTTGGATCAGACGTGAAATCTAGAGATGACGAAGACCCAAAAAAGGAGTTGAAAAAGGGGCCAGAGAAGGAGATACCAAGTTCCAGTGCTATCACTTCTTCCCAATCTCTGTTTAAAGTGGAAGCGAAAGTGGACATCAAACCCTACCAAGGTGAGATTGATGCTGTTAAGTTGAATCAATGATTGCAACAATGAGAGGTTTATTTTGGCGTTTATAACATAGCATAAGAACAAAAGATTTCATTTGCCCCATTGAAGTTAGAGGGTCATGTCCAAAGTTGGTGGGAATGTCACACAGAGATGCTTAGGCTGGAGATGCTTAGTGGGAGGTGTTTAAAACCATCATTAAGTCCTAGTTCTACCCTATTGGGTATGAAAAGGACTAGTGGATCTGTTGGCATTACTTCTTGCAAAGGCGAGGGAAAAGTGTGCAAGAGTACACCATCGAGTTTAGATAAATGGCCATTATGTTGGGTATATCTTCCAAAAATTTGGATGTACTCAAGTATTTAGATGGTCTACATAATGATTTATGGAGGATGATGCTCCTTAAACCTAGAATAGTTGATGAACTTTGTGTGCAAGCATAGTATCTGGAGAATATGGGTAAGAATAAAGGACAACCAAGTGGTTCGAAGAAAAAACACCACCAAGATGCTTCCAAGGAGGGAAAGAAGTGGAAAGGAAATGACAAGAAGCCAACATTCACTGCATATTAGTGCAAGGATCAAAACAAATACTATAACCATTGTAATGTCGATGGTCACATCGAAGATAAGTATTGGAAGCTACATCCGACGCTAAATCCAAAGAAATGCAAGAAGGATGCCAAGAAGAACACACTAGCCATGGATTCAGGTGACTATGTAGAGAGCAACGCAGATGTAGATTACAATATTCTCTGCACCCCAATGAAGAAGGAGGTGTATCTGAGTAGCCTACATACCAAGGAATAGGATTTAACTAAACTCTTCCATATTAAGATCCAGGTGAAGAAGACAAAGGTTGATGCTCAATTTGATTCCGGTGCACAATGCATCCTCATAGCAGAAGATCTGGTAAGAAAGTTTGGATTGAAAGTACATGATCATCCTAATTTATATTCATTGGGATGGGTAAATAAGGATGTAGAGCTCATGGTCACTATGCAATGTAAAGAGAAAATTTTCTATAACTGCAAACTATATAGATGAAGTGGAGGTAGATGTAGTACCACTTGATGTGTGTGGTTTGGTGTTTGGAGGCCCCTACATGTATATGAGGGATGCAATCTTCATGAGGAGATAAAATCAGTGCTACTTGATCAAGAATGAGGAGTTCTTCATCATCAATGCACCTAAAGGTAAATCCAAGATATGTTTAGGAAGTGTTAACTAAGCCAAGAAATTGATCAGCTTTTGTAGGAAGATTGTATTACTCTTCGTAAGAGAGAATTAGCCAAGAGATGAATTGGTAAAAACAAAGGTATCTTTGGAGAGGAGTACTAAAGAGCATAAACGCCAGTTAGAGGAGTTTTTGCAGGCATACTAAGAGGTGTTCCAGGAGCCTAAAGGGTTACCACCTAAGAGGGAAGTGGAGCACAAGACACAATTGTTGTCTGAATCCCCATTGCCAAACATTGGGTTGTATAAAGAGTCATTTCTGGACACAAATGAAGTGAAGAAATAGTCGCAACAACGATTAGAGCAGAGAGTAATTTGACCAAACACCTCACTTTGAGGGTTACCCATCATCATAGTACCCAAGAAGGATGGGACTTGGAGAATGTGTACCATCTATATGTTGATATTATGGTAGCTGCGGGAGGTATTAACCTCCATGTGTAACCTTGACAAGACTAGAATATTTCTGGAAGCAAGAGAAACCCTAAAGCTTTGAACAATAATCCTAGAAGACAAGTCGGCTAAAGATATTAATTTAATATTGAGTTTTATCCCCCAGGAAGAGAAGTCAGACCAGAGAACTAAGAAGGAATAGTATAAATACAGAGTGCTAGAGCTCATTTAGCACACACTCACTCAAAACTGTAGAAATTTAGTTGTGCGCAAGTCTGGAGAGTAGCTGCAGCTGCAGCTACTGCAACTTGTATTTTTGGTTTTAGGCTTGGACTCTCTCTTGGTTATGGTTTGGACTTTCTGCTTGGTACGCTAGCTCTGGAGAGTGATACACTACCTTGATTGGCTATTAAGCCTAGGGTTTGCTTCCAAAATTATTCTCTGTCAAGGTTAAGGTGCTCGGGGGTGGCTTCGACCTATGGTTGGGTGACAATATTGTTATATTGTCTATGGTGAAACAAACACACCTACTTTTCTAATAGGTTATGGGCCCACACTATCTTCAGATAGTAACTGAAAGATAGATTGGGAGGATTTGTTCAGTTACAGTTGCAGTCAAAGTTTTTGCTCTAGTAATGAAACCCTAACCCTCTTGTTGAGGCACCTTAAGTGAAGATATTGACCTAATTTATGGATAGCCTAGTGCGCCCTAACCTAGCACACCTCTTGGCACTCTCAACAAGCTAAGACGTCAAGTTTGAGTTTTTGGTCAAAGTCAAAGGTCGACCAAGTCAAAGCAGTCGTGACTTACTCTATGAAGTCAGAAAACAAGTTAGAAGGGGCTTCTAACTTCAGAGCATGGAAGACAAGGATTGACCTCATCCTTGCCAAGAATAAAGTGTTGGATATTGTGAAAGCAAAGATCGTGGAACCACAATTTGAAGAAGGAAAAGAGAAGGAACCTCAAAACGTTGCAATTATGGAGAAGTTCAATGACAATGACATCAATGCCACGAGTATCATAGTGGACTCTGTAAAAGACCACTTGATACCCTACATCTCTCATATTGACTCATCTAAGAAGATGTGCGATGCCCTAACTAACCTCTTCTTAGTCATTAAAATTGGACAAGTAATGACTCTGAAGAATGAGCTCCGTGACATGAAAATGAATGATGATGACAACATAACATCATACTTTGTAAGAATCTATCAGTTAAGAGATCAACTACAAGCTATTGAAGAAATCATTTCAGAAAATGAACTGGTAAATATAGTACTCAATGGCCTTCCCAAGACATGGGATGCATTTGTCGCAAGCATGAACACAAGAAAGGAGTATCCCACATTTGAAGAACTTTTGACTTGCTTTGCACAAGAAGAATCAAGGATTAACACAAAAGAGAAATCCCAAAATAAATACGAAGATCAAGCCTTCACAACAAAGTTCAAGAATTTTAGGAATAAGAAGAAGTTTGGCTTGAGGAAGAAATCAAATCAAGAAAAGGATATGTCAAAGGTACAATGCTTCAACTGTCGAAAATATGGTCACTACATGAACCACTGTCCTGAGTTAAAGAAAAGGGAGGAAACAGATGAAGCATCAATTTCCGAAGAAAGGGAACCCTCAAAGAAGGCCAAGCAGGATAAAACAAACTTCTTCTTCTAAGTCAAGGTAACAATATTCTTCAAAGTTCTTGTAAATACCATGTTTACATAGTTTCCATACATATCATACATATCTATTTCTTAAAAGATAAGATGTTCAAGTGAAACGATACCTATGGAAGAATAACAAGATAAGGATTGCTATTATGATGACTACAAGTCAAGCAATACACATGAAAAGATGAAGTATGTTGACAATCCTTGGTAACAATTCCTGTGGAAGCTATTATATAAGTAACAACTGCTAGATAAGCCGAAATCAGAATCAAACTTGAAGAGACCCAAAAGAATTCAAAATAGAAAGAAGTCAGCAATCAAGAGGAAGTTAGAAAAAAGACTTGTGACACTTTGTAGAAGGCAATAAGGATGTAGATGGAAGCATGGACTCTCTTAGATGGAGGGAGATAATTATATAATTCCAAAAGAAGAGCATGCATTTGTGCATGAAGCAAGGATTAAGAGGGAGCTAATCTTAAATGATATAATCCAATAAGGATTATGAAGTATCTATCCTTGTTCCCACTGAAAGTAGCAACCATGATAAGCATCATGTGTTCAGTTTGACTCTAGAAGAAGTCTTCTTCGAAAAGAAGCCTTAAAGTATCCTTGGTTGTCCATCTACATCCATGATCCTATGATGAAAGGAAGAAGTTGGAACCTTCAAGGCATGGATTCTATAGAAGACTCCATGGACCCAAGAGCTAAAGAGAAACATGAGGAAGAACATGAAGATTTCAAGAAAGAAAGAAAAACCAGAACAACCAGGTATTATACCAAGAATCATAAGACTACCAACTTGGAGAAATGGAAGTTGACTTATGAATAGAAACATTGTGAGATTCAGAACTAGAGGTTCTTCCAGAAAACTATGACGACAACTTGTTCCAGTAAATCAAATATACCTCTTGCAGTATCCATGGATTGAAATTCACATGTAAAAGACTGTTCTTCCTAACAAAGCAAGTGATAAATAAGCTTATACCAGAAAGAGACCCATGTATGCAGATATAAGAAGACCTTGTATGGATTCAAACAACTTGATGCAAAGTATCTCATATACAACAGAAGCATGGTGAAAACCTTCTATGACAGAAATAGTGTATCATAATGGTTACTCAGAAGTCCGGGTTGATGGATTGCTAATCAATGGAAAACTCTCATGATGACAGAAGAAGTGCTACTTGGATATGTTTCAGTTTGAGCTTTGCCACGATGTCATGAGCTAGCAGGGAACAAAAGCACTGAATTCAACCATGATATACTGTAAAGATCAGAGCTATATGAAGTCTTCAGAGAAAACCAATGTTCCATGGCCAAAGTACATTGAGATCAAGCATTATATTCTCCGTGATGAAGTCCATAAGAAAGAATTGGTTCTTCAATATATCTTCACAGATGAGCAGATAGAAGATATTTTGGTAAAGCCTCTATCCAAGATGAAAAGTTTGTGTACTTAAGAGACAAGTTGGGGCTCGTGGAGATGTCTTCCTTATTGAAAAAGGAAGATATTACTCCCAGGTTGGGAGGGAACACTGATATGTTATTGATTTATGGACAGTCATCTTCCAGTTCAAAAAATGGTCCAAGATGAGCAGTTCCTTTCCAGTTCGGAAAGTGGTTTGAGATTTCTGACGGACATGCATTTTCCAATTCAGAAAATGGTCCAGATCGGACAATCGTTTTCGTAATGAAAATGGTCCGATAGATTTCTGATGTACCATAGACAACGATTCCCCTTGTGGCCAGTGTGGTGGAATGCTCTAGGACAATCATTCTTCTTGGAAGTCACTCTGAGTAGTGGTCAAGTAGAATGGTCTGCCTCGCCAGGCAGTGATTCTTTCAAAGTTCACAATTGTGAGCAGTTTCGAAGAATGGTCCGTTTTGGAGGTTGGTGCAGGATAATAATTTCCTTAGGAAATGGTTCGGACAATCATTCCTTAGGGAAGACTCATTCTCTCTAGGTTGCACTATGATTAATGCCGGAGGAATGGCCTAGTTAGGTGAATGGTCCAGGTTCAACAATCAAGGACATGCATTCCCTAGGGCAGACTCATTCTCTCCAGGTTGCACTATGATAAGTGCCAGATGAATGGCCCAGTTAGGTGAATGGTCCATGCTCATAAATCAGGGACAATTATTCTTCTATGCTTGAGAAGAATAGTCCAGATAGCCCATGAATGATGTTTTGCTTTCTTAGGGCAGATGCTCTTCTAGATCTCACAGATGTAAGTGCAAGAATGGCCCAGATGACTCAGTTTGTATCATGATATTGTTATGTAGGTTGATATCGGATGATATGATTAATGTGAACACTGTATGTCTCTGACCAGTAGCTATATGCCACTGTGGTGGATGTGTTCCACTGGTTGTGACTATGTGTGACTATGTGCTACTTGGTGTGGTTGTGTACCATTGGATATTAGTTGTGTACTACTATGGATAGAGACAATTGTGTTCTATTGAATGACATTGTTTTGATTTCCATGAAGACTATCAGTGGTGTTGGAAATGATTACCAGCTAGATGGATAGTCAGTGTGCTGGTGGACAAACATTCTCTAGGCAGAAAATGGTTCAGGACAATTATTCTTCTAGGACGTATGTCCTGATTAGAAGAATAGTTCTTGTAGCCCATGGAATGGCTTCCAACATCTGTTGGAACAATTATTCCTCTAGGACACATGTCCGGATTAGAAGAATGGTTCTTGTATCACTTTGTGGAGTGAGTGACTTATTCAACATCATGCTTGATTACTCAGATGGAGTATGACTTTGAGAGATGATGCAGTTGATGTTATCAGATGATACTGATAGTGATGATGGTGCTCGTGATTTAATCATGAGATAGCATGTTTGGCTATGATGATGCTACCAGTTGAATGGTATGTTTGTGCTCAAGACCATTGCTTTCAATACCTCCCTAGCTAGGAGGGAGTGTTGATATTATGGTAGCTGCGATAGGCATTAACCTCCATGTGTAACCTTGACAAGACTAGAATATTTCGAGAAGCAAGAGAAACCCTAAAGCTTTGAACAATAAGCCTAGAAGACAAGTCAGCTAAAGATATTAATTTAATATTGAGTTTTATCCCCCAGGCAAAGAAGTCAGACCAGACAGCTAAGAAGGAATATTATAAATACAGATCGCTAGAGCTCATTTAGCACACACTCACTCACAACTGCAAAAATTTAGCTGTGCACAAGTCTGGAGAGTAGCTATAGCTGCAACCACTGCAACTTGTATTTTCATTTTTAGGCTTGGACTCTCTTGGTTATGGTTTGGACTTTCTGCTTGGTACGCTAAGTTTTGAGAGTGATACACTACCTTGATTGGCTATGAGGCCTAGGGTTTGCTTCCAAAATTATTCTCTGTCAAGGTTAAGGTGCTTAGGGGTGGCTCCAGCCTATGGTTGGGTGAAAATATTGTTATATTGTCTATGGTGAAACGAGCACACCTACGTTTCTAACATTATAGAGCTTTGAATAAGATCAGCCTCAAGAATTGACACTCTTTGCCCATGATCGATGACTTGCTAGATCCGTTGCAACATGCCAAGTACTTCACTAAGTCAAAGCTCAAATTGGGATACAACCAGGTATGAGTTAACGAAGAAGACACTTGGAAGACCGCCTTCAAGACAAGGAAATTTTTATATGAATGGTTGGTATTCCTTTTATTTTATGTAATGTACCACTTACATTTATGCATTTTGATGAATGATGTATTGTGTCCCTTTTTAGATTCATTTGTAATAGTTTACTTAGATGATTTATTGGTTTATATATCTACTTGGGAAGAACATATCTTACATCCCATGTAGGTGTTAAAGACTTTGAAAAGCATCAATTTTTGGCAAACCTTAAGAAATGTGAATTTGCTTAGCATTGATTGGTGTATCTGGGGTATGGGATTGGTGGAAAGGAAATCAAGATAGATTAGATGAAGATGGAGACCATATTCAAGTGGCCAACTCCTACTAGTGTTACTGAAGTTAGGAGCTTTGTTGGGGCAACAAAGTGCTTATGGAAGTTTATAGCATCATTTTCTATTGTGGCTGCACCACTCCATGCCATAACAACGAGCGTTCTGAGTTTCTAGTGGGGAAAGAATCAACATAAATATTTGGAAGAGATGGAATGAAAGATTAGTCAAGCATCAGTTATTGCATTGCCTAATTTTCATAAGTATTTCGAAGCGGAGATGGATGCAAGTGGATATGCTATGGGAGTGGTTTTGATGCAATAAAGTAAGCCGATAATTTATCATTTTAAATGTTTTATGGTGGAGTTCTGAACTACCCTATATATGAAGAGGAACTCTATGCTTTAGTTCACATTGTTAAGAAACTGAAGCACTATCCAATGGGAAGGAGACCGTCATCCACACTCATCACCAACCACTACAATTTTTGTAGGCCTAGAGTAAGTTTCAACAAAGTAGACACTATCGATGGATGGGTTTATTTTATAGAAATTTCATTTAATCATCAAATATAAGAAAAGGGATATGCTAATAAGTTAATAGACATGATTTCAAGGCCATTTTCGTCCAAGATCAGGACTTTGGGAACTCTTATGTACATGGAGCCTTTCACCCATGATGCATACAAGAGGCATACATAGAAGATGATTTTAAAGTGGTGTTTCAACAACTATAGGGATAAGTTTGTTTAGAAGAAGTTGACTGCAAGGATAACTATTATATTTAAGGTAGGTTGTTCTACAAATTATACAAGCTCTATGTTCCTAAAGGTGAAATATTGCAGCTTATTAGAGACTCACATCTCCAAAGTTGCAAGGCATTTTGGTGTTGGGAAGATAGTTTCCAACTTATAGAGGTATGTGTATTGGCTCAGAATGCAAGAAGATGTAGCTAAGTTTATTAAAGGATGTATACTTGTGCTAGCAGGTTATATGACAAAAAAACAAGGGTTATACCATCCCCTATGTAACATCCATATTTCACCGTCCACATTTTTCATAACACTAATTATTATTTGAGGACATTTGCGTGCAAGTGATCCAACTAAACATGGTACCTTATGATTATCTAATTTGGTTTACGAGTTAAAATTTATGCCATGATTGAGTATTGAATTGATATGTTATTAATATTGATGTATAACATTGACATGTATTATGATGAGGTTTCTTGAGTGTGCAAGAAATGTGACATGATGAGGATGCTGATGGCATTGACATAATTCCTTGGACTTTGGATTGAGTCAGGGAGTGGACTATTTACTTTGATTATGAGTACTTGATTTTATTACGCATGTATTATGATGATTTCAAATATGAATTTCATGTATAAGATTTATTAATATTATTTGTCAGTGGATGCATGCATGGTGACGCTTGCTAATCCGACTCACATATGGAGTAAAGGGGTCATACACATATATCAGATAGATTAGGGAGAGGTGTGGCAACGTCCCTGTCATAGCCTAATAACACTCTCATCATGACTTGAACTGAAGGTTAATGAATACTTTGTTCCGAAGAGGTTCACGATGTCGTGAGGGTAGACTGAGATATTCGCTCACGAGGATTTATGAGGGGCGCACAATAAGGAAGATTCCTTATTCCTTAGTAAGCCCTTAGTTTCACACAAGGTCGACAAGTGGAGTATTGACTCCCAACTTCAGACAACTTCCAAACTAAGTCAGAATGGCGAGTGACACCCTTGGAGCACATTTGTGCGTCTTGAAGGGAACCTCACATGCTAATGTAAATACAAATAAATAAAAGGAAATGTGTTGGCCCTTGACCAATTTTTGAGGATCCTTGGTCATGTTTGACCTATTTTTGGGACTTCGACAGGCTGTTGAAGGCGGAGCGCAAGATGAAGTGGAGATCACGGGATCTCGACCCCTTTTTAGGGCCTTTTTGGGTTTTGGGCTTATGTAATGGGTATGGGGATGTCGACCCATGGGTTTACCCATGCTTAGGCCTATTTTGTAATGTATAAATAGAAGTCTAGGCGATGTAAGAAGTAGTGACTAGTCAGTTGCAAGTGTGTTAAGTGCTAAGTGCTAAGTGGTAATTGCTTTGTGCATACTGTGTGAGGCTTGTAGAGATAAATGCAAGTGATTGTAAGAGACTGTGGAGGGATTTGTGCTATAACTCAAGGAAGGAGGATCTAGCGAGGTGCGCTGATCTCCTGTCCTCTGTGGAGTTGATTTTGAGGCTTTGTGCATGTAAGAAGATTGATCGAAGATAATAAAGAGGACGACGAGTTGGTGGACGTAGCCCTAGGGTGGGGGTGAACCACATATATCCTGTGTTGTGAATTCTTTGTGCTTTTTGGATGTTATTTTGTTCATGTGATTCAATGCTTAGTGTGATGTTAGATGATAGATGAATCTGATATGATAGCTTAGTGTTCAATAATGTGAATGAATTCTAGATTTGATCTCTATTGGTATGCTTAGTTCTTGAATCTATTGGATATGTGTGAATGTTGCGTTGATCGATTGTCAGGGTTTAGCTACGCTGTGACCTACGGCTGAATATTAATGAACTGTAATAAATAAGTGCTTTGTTAAGGTGTTACAATCACAGATTTTTGTCCCAACTAAGGTTGTAGACATTTGAGTCCTGCAACCACCCCTGCCTCTACCTTGGGTGAGATTTCATTTTCTTTGCAGGTGTTTCCGAAAGGGTCGGTAGTTAGGGTTTTGTTGGTGCGCTGTTGTAGCGTTGAACCCTGGCTATGCCCCTGTGCCAAAAAATGGTTTTGTTGCTGGGACCTAAAACTGTGATTGCTGGGAACCGAGGAAGAAGAAAGATTTGTGCGAAGATCTGACTTGAAACTGTGAAATCTCTGTGCGTAGATCTGTTTCCCTAGTGGGCAGTACTCTACTTGACCTATGAAGCCCTGTGCTAAGAAGAGAAGTCCGATCTGAAGAAAAGAGGTAAGATCTTGAAGCGTTGTGCTCTGAGAAAGGTAAGAATAGTAAAAAGTTTTAGATTTGGAAGCTTTGTGCTTTGATGAAAGTAAGACAAGTAGAAATTTTTGTTTCAAAAATATGGATCTAGGTATGTTTGATAAATTTTGTCCTAGCCTGAAAACTAGGGCACAACTAGAAGAAAGAAGATTTTATATGAGTAGATCTGATAAGAATAGTGAAAGATATGTGAGTCCTATGCATAGAGAAAATGTTTGGACTAACAAATGGATGCAGGATCCTAGAAATAATTTTTTGCAGGTTAGCTACCATGATCCTAGTGCGCAATACATGAAAGGATGGGGATCATTTAATATAAATAGATGATTGAATCTTTGTTATAGTTGCAGAAGACTGAGACATCTTGCTAAGGAATGCACTGGTAGAAGACCCAATTGTCTTTGTTGTAAAGCTATGGATCATGAAGTTTTGGACTGCCCTAGAATGATTGCTAAGGTTGAAAGAATGAATATGAGACAAGAAAAACCCGAGGAAGGTCAAGACACTAAAACCATGGCAGAACCCCAGAAAGAATAAGAGGATGTATTGCTACAAATGAAAGAAACCCTGAATGACCACCGAAATATCAACTTATCAGAGATCTTCAAAGAAAAAGAATGCATAGAAGAAAGAATAGGAGACTTCGACATTGACCGTGTTCTGGATGACGAAACACATGTGAATATTATGACAAAAAGAACTTGGGAAACTTTAGGAAAGCCTGCTATGATTCCTTCATTGGGAGGAATAATATTATTTAGAGGAAAGATGATAAACCTACGTGGAAAGTTCACTCAAATATCTATGAGTGCTCATAGAACTTCGATAGAAGAAGAGTTTGAGGTTGTTAAATTTATTGAGAATAACGCCCCATTTGCTATATTACTAGGAAAACCTTGGATTGAAAGGGATCAAACCAGAAGGAAAGAAGAAGAAGTCTTAGAGCAGAAGAAACAAGAGTTGAAATATTTCATGACTAGGAGGATCACACACTTGATTGAAGAACAAGAGAATAGATTGAAGCTATTTAGAACCAAAAACTTGGATGTTGAAGTTGAAAGAACAAAAGAAGACTCACAAAAGACTGAAGCACCTACCCCAAAGAGAGAAGAAGTATTTCCCTTGAATCCTAGGAAAGAATCTCAACATCACGAAGTTACTATGCCAAGAGGAGATAAGAATCAGAATGGAAAGAGAAATACCGAGACAAAGCTCACTGGAAAGAAGGCTAGAAAACTAAGTAAGAAGAGATCAAATATTGAAAAGTTACAGAAGGTTCTAGAAGGAACTTCGCAGAAGGAAAGTTTGCAAAACTGAAACTTCGTCGGGATAGTAGAATAACGCCACACAACACTTTGCCATGGCGAAGCAATATAGCCGTTGGAAACAGTATACCCATTAGACTGACGCCCTGAATGGGTAGAACGACATTTATGGTTAGAAATATCACCATCAGACTGTTGGGACCGTGCCGTAACAGACATAACTGAATTAATGAAGGCTTCTCGCCCGTTGGAGAGATTCGTTGCCTAGTTATCTACTTATTCCGTTGAGCCTTTCACCGATAACACTTTCACCAACCGTGATTATCTGAGCCCGCAGATTAGTTGATTTCACGCAGTGATCATCAAGCTATCACCATTCATCCCGTTGCATTGATTAGTTTCCCTTCAAACTCGAGCTATTCAACCACTAGCGCGTATGTTCGAAGAAATTAGCACAGTCGAAGAGTCTATGAAGGTGGTACTCATCGACCTCATGACTGAAAGAGTAATGTCTAAAAGGGTAATGTTTGTGGGTGTACAAGGGTCATCGATGAGAGGAGTGCAAGCCTCTCTGTCGACCGCTCGCAGATTCGGACCATCTCGAGTCGTCACAGAAAAGAGAACCAATCACAGATATGACCTAGCAAATGCGAAGCTAATCCCGACCATCTTACCCGACTACATCCCGCCTCTGGCCGATGCGGTGAGTCGTGATAGTGTGCCGAGATATTTTGATTACACCATGGTTATTGCATACCTCCTGAAGGGGATACACACAGTTAGAGCGCAGCATGACAAGATCGCAACATTGAAGTTCAACGAATTCAACCTAGGAGACCGCAAGAACCACAGTATGCTCAACCCGTATAAATACTTGACCAGGATGAAGGGGAAGAACTCAAAAATAATCCCCTAGCCGTGGACGATGAACCTCGCGCAGTCCACCCTGTTGAATGTAATGAAAATCCCGCACTTTGGAAGGCACCAAGAGGTTAACGCTTGTGTTAAGCTCCTGCTCTCATGTTACCATGGCGACTAATTATGGCTAGACCGACGTATCATAGTCGATCTGACGCTGATCCATAGGATCACCAGATTAAGTATCCAAGGACATGACCTGCAGGACTTCTATCCAGGGAAAACCATAGATCGCGCATTAGCGCAGAAGATCAAGGATACCTACGACGATGTTGAGAAGGGGACGCGAGGCTACAAGGTAGCTTCCATCCAGAATGATGCAGTGTGCCTATCATGCCAATTAATTGTAGGAAAGATAGTAAGGAAGAACAAACCCATGCAGGTCACAGGGTTTTTCATTGACCTCGCAGGGAAATGCGTGGAAGGCCTACAGATGAACTGGGCGAAGTACCTAGTTAATCAACTGGAATTAGACTGCCGCGAAGCACAGGATGAGGGCTACGAGTTCCACTTTAGTTGACTCCTGATCCTCATCACGTTTACTCCTTGGGAGATGCCGAAAGGTGTGACCTTCCTAGACATTGAACCGTCCGAGCCGCTCGCTACGAATTTCACCACGCTCTGGTACTTGAGCGATATGGAAAAACAGTGGCAGTTGAACACAGTCTTTCACACATATTATCTCCAACTGAAGAGGGCTATCGAAGCTGAAACTCGCATGATGCCAAACACCCTACAACGGTTCCAACCCCTCATGAATTTCTGCGCTGATCGACACTTCATCTATATCATTACGCGAGCAGACGAGCATAAGGAGGAGCTTCAGTCGTACTAAAAGATTACATAAGAGGACCTCGAGGAGATAACTAAGGACTGGTCAACAAACCTCCTTATCCCCGCTAATCCTGCAAATATATCTGACCCCGAATTTGACAGCTCGGAGGTCTCTCACAAAGAACATGACACACCGGTACCTAGCAGAAGGAAGAAGACCGAAGAAGTCCAAGACTTAATCAATGCATCAGGAAAAGCTTCTTTAGTATCACCTGGCCGAGGGGGTGATGACGAAGTAGAAGAGATAAATGGAAAAGAAGATGAACATAAGAAAGACGAAGTAACACTGCCTAGAGATGAGGCTGATCCCTTGAAGAAGAGGAAGGTTTCTCCCCCGAAACCCTCTTCCCGAAAAAAATCCAGAGCCATCTTAACCAAGATGCAGACTGTGTTCACTGTCCATGAATTTGACTTCATCATCGCCACTGTAAACGATGCCTCGCAGGAAATATTGCAGAAACATGAAGCCAAGCAGGAGGAGATGTATGAAAGAATAGAGGTTGAGCTCCGAGGGGTATAACAGACCCTTTAGTCCAGTCGCCTAGTGTCCACTGTGCCCCTACCATCGGAAGAACCAGAGTTGGGAGATGAGCCAACCCAACTCCGTCGACTAGCTGATGTGACCTAAGCTCGCCTTCGTCGCGCACAGGAAGAAACATAAAAAGCCACCCAGGCCTTGAATCAAGTGCAACAAGTAGTCGTAGGACAATGTCGAGTTGCGGAGCAGGAGAAGGTTGCTCTTCAGACAAAGTTTAAAGAGGAGAAAGCACATATTCAACAAGAAAAAGAACATTTACTCGCATAACAACTTGAAGTGAAAGAAGCAGTCAACATAGAACTTCGCTCTGTGACAGGCTTAGAGACAAAGGTAGAATACCGAGTCGAGTATCAAGTAGAGAAACTCACAGAAGCTATCCAACAACTACAACAAATAATAGCAGACTTAGAGCTCCACACAGTGACCGACACCCCGCAGGATGTGAGGGATCAAAGAGATGTAACTGCTCAAAGCGCAATTGAGAGAATAAAGGCCCTTTCCATGGAATGTAAACAACTAAGTGATCACAGTGCCCAGACTTATGAGCAACTCACTGAGAATCCAGAACTGAAGGCACTGGAGTTACAACTCTAGGAGGCGAAGTAGTAAGAAGAAAGAATACAGGCACAATTGAAGCCCCTATTAGCTATTGAAAGGATGAAGCCATCCCAAGAGCAGCGCACTTCTCAACATCAGGTCCACACCATTCAGAGCAGAGTCATGGAAGTGACTCAGAGGCTCCAACCTATACAAGATGAGGCTTGCCAACTGTTCTCAGAGATCGAAGGCCGAGGAGAAGAACTGGAGCAAGTCGTCACTACAGCTGAACAACGCTTAGAGGGACATGTCAACGAAGCTGTTATACAAGAGTTCACTGAGCAGGAGGCCATGGCACAACAACAAGTCGAAGTAGCTCGAGCCAATCTCGAGGCTTTTGAGGCAAAATTACCCAGATCAGAGTGACTCAGGACAAGTCACAGGTGAGTGTTGGGGGCCTGTTGGCCATTTACCAAGTTTTGAAGATCCTTGGTCATGTTTGACCTATTTTTGGGACTTCGACAGGCTGTCGAAGACAGAGCGCAAGACGAAGCAGAGATCGTAGGATCTCGACCCCTTTTTAGGGCCTTTTTGGGTTTTGGGCTTATGTAATGGGTATGGGGATGTCAACCCATGGGTTTACCCATGCTTAGGCCTATTTTGTAATGTATAAATAGAAGTCTAGGCGATATAAGTAGTGACTAGTGACTAGTAGTGACTAGTCAGTTGCAAGTGTGCTAAGTGCTAAGTGCTAAGTGCTAAGTGGTAATTGCTTTGTGCATACTGTGTGAGGCTTGCAGAGCTAAGTGCAAGTGATTGTAAGAGACTGTGGAAGGCTTTGTGCTATAACTCAAGGAAGGAGGATCTAGCGAGGTGCGCAAATATCCTGTCCTCTGTGGAGTTGATTTTGAGGCTTTGTGCATGTAAGAAGATTCAAAGATAATAAAGAGGACGACGAGTTGGTGGATGTAGTCCCAGGGTGGGGGTGAACCAAGTATATCCTGTGCTGTGAATGCTTAGTGCTTTTTGGATATTCTTTTGTTCATGTGATTCAATGCTTAGTGCAATGTTAGATGATAGATGAATCTGATATGATAGCTTAGTGATGAATAATGTGAATGAATGCTAGATATGATCTCTATTGGTATGCTTAGTTCTTGAATCTATGGGATCTGTGTGAATGCTGTGCTGATCTGTTGTCAGGGTTTAGCTGCTCTGTGAACTAAGGCTGAATATTAACGAACTGTAATAACTAAGTGCTCTGTTAAGGTGTTACAATCACATATCTGTGTCCTAGCTAAGGTTGCAGACATCTGAGTCCTGCAACCACCCCTGCCTCTACCTCGGGTGAGACTTCGAATATGCATGGATCAATGGTTGAATTATAATTTTAATCAAGACTTGTTTATTCTACACGTCCAATTTTCACATTGTTGAGAATAGTTTTTTAGTTCAAACATAAGATTATCTTTATCTTACTATTATTGCAAGTATTCACCTATTAGCATACGATGGATTCATCGAAGATTGTAAGGTTCTTAACAACTTTAGGGAGTCTAGAAAAGAAAATTTAACTTTTCCTACAGATCAAACTTTATTTAGAGAATCTCATGTTCATATTTTAGATGATCGTTGGGAAGTCATAGATTTAGGGACCTTCTATAGACAAGAACCAATTGTTCCGATTGGGCCTTTGAGAAAATAGAATCTAAGGAGGATTAAGAAGGTTAGTAATGGCTAAGGATGTATTTTTTTTTGCTATAAAATTTGGGATACTTAGTCACAATTGCAAAGTCCTTCTCTCACAGATTTGGAAAAGAAATTTCCACATGCACTGGCTGACGGTGGAGAGTGGTCAAATTTTTAACTAAACTAAATAGTATCTCCATATCCATAGTTGAAAATAAATTGTTCGGGACAAATTATATATATATATTGAATATCTTTTTATTGATATGAAGACAATTTTATAAATCCTAAACTACTTTAAAATTATACCTTAAACATTTAGATCTCTATCACTTTAATTATATTTCTCCATTTTAATGAGTGTAGAATGATTTATTTCAAGCATCATTGCCTTCGAATGTACAAAGAAATCCCTGAATTAAATTATGTATGTGTATTCACTTATGTTTTTATTTGAATATCTTATGTACAACATCTATTTCATTGTTCGAAATATAGAACGAAGGGATGAATGATTATATGTATTTGACCTAAATATTAATGATAATTATTTTATTTAATGAATATATACATTGTATTGAATAAAGGTTAATGGTTTGGTTTGTAAAATCCTACGGGATGAAGAAGACATAACTACATGATATGAAGCATGCAGACATACTATATCACATAAATACATCATTAAGTGTATCTACAAAATGTAATTTTGATTATCATAACGAAAATTACTCTTTTTCTGAGAAAAAAAAAGGTTAATGGTTTAGATTAAAGACTTTATATATATGGATGATATATATATATATATATATTAAATAATAGTTTTATTAATGATTTATATTCTATTTAATTGAGGTTAATGATTATAATAATGATTTTTAAAGGATTTTATTTATGATTTTATATTTAGTGAACAATATTAGTCAACTACTAAATTATATAATTCTAGTTGTGCTTACAACAATAAATAAGAAATACGCAAGTTGCGCAACCTCAAATAAGTTAGCTAAGATGAATTCACTCATTTATGACCCAAACTAAACACAAAAAGATAAATTTCTTACTCATTTATGACCAGTTAAGAGTGACTATTACATATGGTATCATAGCAGGGTTTTACTCTATGACACAGGACTCGTTAAGACTTCCAATGCAAAGTTTTAAATTAAAGAAGTATTACTAATATAATATGAAATTGAGTTTTGGCTGGTATCATGGTTAGAGGATGGAGGATGACTAGACGTCGAGGTATGGGAGGAAGAGGTATGCCTCCTCCAAGTACATCCACACTCGAGGGATATGCTCCATAGGGAGAAGAGCATACTACTGAGCAAGAGCAGGTTGCAGTGGGAGATGTTATGGGTATGATGAGGTATTTTAAAAGGATGTCAGAGGCATTGATAAATCGCCTTGATCGTGATGAGGGAATGGAATATGTACCCAATGAGGGTTCATAGTGCCCTTATGTAGTTAGTGGTAGTTTTCATAGAGAACTTGAGAAGGTAAAATTTCCTGAGTTCTGGGGTTCCACGAACGATTTATCTACCGAAGCTTGGTTAGAGAATATGGAAATGTGTTTTGCATTGCACGATTATACCTCCAACATGAAGGTCCGTATGGTAGTTTTTCAACTGAGGGGGAGTGCACTTCTTTGGTGGAAGACACTCTTACCACAACTAAATATGGTCATTGAAGATGTGTCTTGGGAATTGTTTGAGGAACGATTCCAAGAGGTACCTATCTGATGAGTGCATTGAGTGCCAAATTAATGAATTCAACACCTTAAGACATGGTAGTCGTATAATACCCGAGTATGAGGTTATATTTATGGAGTTGCTCATATATGCACCACACCTAAACACTGCAAATTTAAAGGTGAATACTCTTGTTTTTGGTCTCAACTACAACATACATGCTAAAGTTAGGATTCCGATGCCTCAAAATTTGCACGATGCGATACATAAAGATTTTATCATTGAGGAGGAATTAAAAAATGGGGTCAGGGTAGGAATCCTTCTAGGCAGACATGACATACTCCACATATAGCACCACAGCTGTAGACACCTGTTAGAAAGACTTCTGGGCATCGTGATACACCCAGAGTGTTAAAATAATTGATGTGCTCATTTTACCATAGATAATATCACAATATTGTTACCTAACCATAGGCACACAACCACCCCCGAGCACCTTTAACCTTTGACAAAATTATTCTGGAAATCCACACTAGAACTAATAGATAAACCTAGCTGCTAACTGCAACAACAACTCAAGACAAGTAGAGAGCTCCTTCTCCAAGGGTATCACACAAGAGAGAGTCTCCATATCCACAGAAAAAGTACCATACACAATTGCAACAACTGCAGCTGCACTACTCTCTCAAATGTGTGCCATACTTAGCTAGTACATCACCAAGAGAATCACCAAGAATATCACTTGATAGCACTAGAGAGAGACCAAGACCAAGAGATGACCATACATCCTTATTCCTCTTTGTAGATGCAGTTGCAGTTGAAACTGCATCTCTCCACAAGACTTGCGCTCTGACTGAGTGTACAAATGAACTAAAATGTCCTCTATTTATATTAATCTGTCTAGTGAATTTTCTGGCTGGGCCGACCTGACTTTCTGGTAATTATATTTTTTGTTTATCTTTTTCCTGTGGAGCCGACTTGCCTTTCTAGAAGATGATATTCTAATATTATTTATTCTGCTAGGACGACTTGTCTTCTATGGTTTTCACACATCTGTTTAGGGTTTCCCTTGCTTTTAGAATATTCCATTCTAGTCAAAGGTTACATGTGGAGGTTAATACCTCCTGCAACTTCCATAACATCAACACTCCCTCCTAGCTAGGGAGGTATTAATGGTAATGGTCTTGAGAACAAACAAACCATTCTGCTGGTAGCATCATCATAGTCACACATGCTATCTCATGATCACAAAAATAAAATCACGAGCATCATCATAACTATCAATATCGAATGATAACATCCTAGCATCAACATATATCATTGTTTGCATCATCTCTCAAGGTCATACTCCATATGAGTAATCGAGCATGATGCTGAAAAAGTCATGTGTTGAACTCAACACACTCCACAAAGTGTCTCACATGAGTCACCCACTCAACAGAGTGATATAGGGACCATTCTTCTAATATGGACACATGTCCTAGAAGAATAGTTGTCCCAACAGATGCTGAAAGCCCCACAATGGGCTACAAGGACCATTCTTCTAATCCATAATTACGTCCTAGAAGAATGTCAGTCCTCCCAGATGCTGAAAGCCACACCATGGGATATAGAGACCATTCCTACAGGAATGTCAGTCTCAAACTATTTTCTAATTGGGTCATATGTACCATACAGATCAACCACCCTAATCAGGACGTCATGTCCTTAGGGGGCATACTATTCAACCTGATCAGGCCAATAACTGTGCCTCAAGAGAATATCGGTCCTAAACCATTTTCCTAATCGGGCAAGAATCTGTGCCTTAGGAAAATACCAGGCCATGATATGTCAACAATTTTTCAACCTAGACCATTCTCCACAAGGAGAATGTCCGTCCACCAACAATTTGTTTTGCATGGACCATTCTTCACTTGTAGAATGTCTGTCCACCATCACACTGACTATCCATCTAGCTGGCAATCATCTCCAACACTAGTGGTAGTCTCCATGGCAATCAAATAGTAGCATACAATTGCTACAATTCCATCCAATAGAACACAACTTTGTCTATCCATAGTAGTACACAACTACTGCCTAGTGGTACAAAAACAATCCTAGTAGCACACGACTACTAACCAGTGACACAAAGTCACTACCAGTGGAACACATCCATCACAGTAGCATACAACTATTGTCCAGAGACACAGTCTCCACAACAATCAAATCATATCATCTGATATCATCCTGCATCAACAATGTCATCAGCTGCATCACTTCTAAGTGGTACTAGCATGATGCGAATGAATCATATCCAATATGTACTGACGTGATCTGGAGTATCATCTACATCATCTCTAATCTGTACTAGCATGACATATCTAGCATGATGTCAATACATCATATCTAAGTTGTATTCCACCTCTAAGTTGTACTCGCATGATGTAGATCAATTCCTCACTGTGTCACCTCTAAGCTGTATGATAATTTCTAAGACATACTAGCATGATGTAGATCAGTGCCTCACTGTGTCACCTCTAAGTTGTATGATCATCTCTAAGCCGTACTAGCATGAAATATCTAGCATGATACCAATGCATCATATCTAAGCTGTATGCCACATCTAAGCTATTCTCGCATGATCATATTAGCATGACACGAGCCCCCCTGCATCATCTCTAAGCTATATGGTCATCTCTAAGCCATACTAGCATGACATATCTAACACGATGTCAATACATCATATCTAAGCTATACTTGCATGGCCATATCTAGCATGATGTGGCTCACCAACATCGTCTCTAAGTTGTACTAGCATGAGCATAACTAGCATGATGTCAATACATCATGTCTAATATGTATGTCCACCTATAAGCTGTACTAGCATGATGCTCCTTAGGCCACAATATCAACAAATCCAAACATCTGTATCGTTGTACTAACATGATCATATCTAGCATGATGAAAGCATAATCTCTAAGATGTATGACCATCTCTAAGTTGTACTAGCATGATACAAATACACAACTCACTAACAGTCCATGATGCCACATATTAGTGCTCCCTCCCAATCGAGGAAGTCATCTCCTCCCTTTCAACCAAGGGAGAAATCTCCACGAGCCCCAACTTGTCCCTCAAGTATGCAAAATTTATCTTGGACAAAGGATTCGTTAAAATATCTGCAGTCTGCTCATCAATGGAGATATACTAGAGAACCACTTCTCCACTCTGGAATTTATCATAGATAAAATAGTACTTGATGTCAATGTGCTTCGACCTATCATGGAACACCGATTTCTATAAGAGATTCACATAGCTCCGGTTATTACAATAAATCACGGTTGAATCCAACACCTGATCAAATAGTCCAAAAACGAGCTTACAGAGCCACAATGCTTCCGTACAAGTATCACAAGCTGCAATATACTATGCTTCTGCAATTCTAAGCGCAATATATTTCTGTTTTCTGCTAGCCCATGATATCATAGCAGATCCCAAACTGAAACACATACCATAAGTACTCTTTTTGTCATCTACACTCCCTGTCCAATCTTAATCAATAAATCCATGAAACTATATATCATTTTTTGAGACATATCTCAAACCATAAGTTATCGTCCCATGAAGATATCTCAAGATATGATTTGCAACTATCCAATGATCTTGTCTAGATTTCACCCGGATATGGCTCAACATGTTCACAAAAAAGAAAATGTCCGACCTAGTATTCAACAAATACATCAAGGATCCAATCAACTGTCGGTACAGGGACGAGTCTACTGGATTAGAATCAGAATCTCTCAACTTCCACAAATTTTTTACCAAGAGAGTTGTCATGGATTTGCAATCCATCATCCCAAAATTATGAAGGATCTTTACAAGATACTTCCCTTGTCCTAGGAAGACTTCACTATGCTTTTTCCATACTTCTAATCCCAAGTAGTAGTGCATGAGACCAAGATCCTTCAATGGCTATCTCCTTCTTACATTGAATAATGAGAGGCTCTGCACCTGTTAGGAAAAACTCATCGACATATAACAATAGAATCACAAGTGCATTATTCACAACTTTGTAATAGAGATTTGGATCGGCATGACTCTTGGAAAATCCAAGTCTTGTCAAGTAGCTATCAATACATGCATACCAAGATCTTGGAGCTTACTTGAGTCCATACAAGGCCTTCTTCAATTTGCATACATGGGTTTCTCTTGGGTGTACCTCAAAACCTTGAGGTTACTCTATGTATACCTCTTCCTCAATTACTCCATTCAGAAATGTGGTCTTTACATCAATCTTATGTAAACTCCAACCCATGGATGCTGCTAGAGATATGATGGATCTGAGAGATGCATATATGGCAACTAGAGAAAATGTCTCATCATAATCTTCTCCCTCCTGCTGGGAGAATCCTCTATCCACAAATCTTGTCTTGTATTTATCGATACTTTCATCCACTCCATGCTTTATCTTGTAAACTCATTTAGGCACAATTTTCATACATTGTTTTTCATGATTGATATTCTTCCATTACAACTTCCTTCTATTCTTTTTGCTTGACTTCTTCTTCAAAGGTGGAGGGTTCTGTAACTTGAATATGGTTTTAACTTCTTGCTTTATTTGAAAGTTCTATCTGGAGCACCATACTTCTCTGCATGATCTCACGAGCTCAAGATGGTCTTCTCTTCTTAGTCTTATCTTGGTGTAGATCTCCATGGTTATGCCATGTATGATACAATGTTCTTACATAGTAATTTATTTGGAACAAACAAATACATTCTCATGGTAGCCTCCATGAAATCTTGTAAGATAACCTGCGCGAGACAAGGGCAATAAAATTATTTCCAGTATAATAACATTTTTCATAAGAACATATCTATGGTAACAAGAATGAATAACAATTTTATGGTGATCATCATAGTATGACCAAGATGACCTGCCTGAGAGAAAAACAAGAAATATCTCTCTAGAGGAGATGTTAGTTCATTTCACAAACAACTAAAATAAGCATCTATATCAATAATATTCACATGCTATCAAGTATTCATTACATCTATCAATAATAGAACCTTTCAAAGACTACTTTCATAATTTATAATGTAGCAACTATCAACCTTGGTATGTGCAAATTTTAAACTTATCAATTTAATCAAACCTGGAACTTGAGGCCTCAACTGCTATGGAGGGTGCACTTGTTCCTTTGAATGCAATGAATCCAAGACAAAGTCTCTAGTACATTCCCTTCAAACACACTCATTCTTTGCTAGAGGATATAACTTGAAAGACATATACAAGTGCATACCTTTGAAATCTTTGCAGCATCGTCCAACTTGTCTTCTAATCTGAAACTAGATACCATCTTGACAAGGAGAGGTTAGAAACTGAATCATAAGGTTCAATGATTAGAACAGGCTAGAAACTCTAAAATTTCAATTTTGACCACATAATAAATTTGACTAGAAGTCAACCTTTGACTTTGAATTTGACAAGTCAACCTTTGACTTTGACAAGTCAAACTTTGACTTTGACTTTGACAAAAAATTCAAACCCGACATTTTTTCTAGATGAGGGTACCAAGAGGTGCACTAGGATAGGGCACACTAGAATGTCAGAGAAATATGCCAAACACTTTATTATAGGTGCCTAAACAAATGGGTTAGGGTTCGTTGCTGCTTCAAAACTTGACTGCAACTGCAACTGCAATTGCAACTGATGCTATAATGAGCTTGACAATGAACTTCCCAATCTATCTTCCAGTGGTTATACTATTTGAAAATAGTGTGGTCCCATAACCTATTTAAATAATTGATGTGCTTGTTTTACCATAGACAATATCATAATATTGTCACCCAATCATAGGCACACAACCACCCCCGAACACCTTTAACCTTTGACAAAATTATTTCAGAAAGGCATACTAGAACCAACAGATAAACCCTAGGTGCTAACTACAACAACAACTCAAGACGAGTAGAGCGTTCCTTCTGCAAGCATAGCGCAAAAGAGAGAGTCTCCATATCCATAGAACAAACACCATACACAATTGCAACAATTGAAGATGCACTACTCTCTCAAACTCGCGCCATACTTAGCTAGTACATCACCAAGAATATCACCAAGAGAATCACCAAGAATATCACTTGATAGCGCTAGGAAGATACCAAGACCAAAATATTACCATATGCCCTTATTCCTCCTTGTAGTTGTAGTTGCAACTGCAACGACAACTCTCCACAAGACTTGCACTTTGACTGAGTGTACAAATGAGCTAAAACGTCCTCTATTTATATTAATCCGTCCAGTGACTTTTCTGGCTAGGCTGACCTGACTTTCTAGTGATTATATTTTATGTTTATCTTTTTCCTGTGGAGCCGACTTGTCTTTCAGGAAGATAATATTATAACATTATTTATTCTGCTAGGCCGACTTGTATTATAGGGTTTTCCTTGCTTTCAGAATATTCCATTCTAGTCAAAGGTTACATGTGGAGGTTAATAGCTCCTATAACTGCCATAACATCAACACAAAGGACCCATATTTTCAACACCGCACATACAAGATACCAATCATAGGACTCTATATAGATCACCACTGCAATGACAACTGCGTCATCCTCAACAACAACAACAATATAGATCTGCTCTGTAGAATAGATCATGACCTCAAAACCCTAGACCAATAAATTCTTCCTCCGGATTTAGAAGCACTGAACCTAAGAATGGATGTTGGACTTGTGGAGAACCCCACTATTAGAGAGATTGTCCTACCGAAATGGAAAGAACTACTGGATCAGTAGGACAAACGACGATAGGAGATCTGGGAAAGTCCCATAGGATTCATGCAGTGGTGAATAACCACCAGGATGAGCATCAATCTACACTATTAGAGACTTCAGGTATGATATCAGATCAACAATTTAGTATTTTGAGATCCATGAGCTACTGAGAGTTTTATTTCTAGTGTTGCACTAAAAAAAATTAAGGTGAGGGAAGTCGAACAAGACGAGTTTAGATATGTAGTATTGGCAGCTGGAGCCAAGTAAAAAGTTGGAGGAAAGGTTAAAGATTGTAAATTTAATTTGGGTGATTTCTTCGCAAGTGTATACCTTTTTGTTACAACCTTGGGATCCTATGACATTGTGATTGGAATGGATTGGTTATAATCGCACGATGCAATACTTAACTATAACACGAAAATATTAAGCTTAATTGATGATTTATGACATAATAGAGTAATTGTAAGGAAAAACCAAGGAGTATCGCTAAGATTTATTATTCCCTACAATTAAAGAAAAATATACGCAAGGGATGTAAGCTGTATGCCATATTATCTCTTAAATAAAATGGTGACGTGGAAAGATTGGAAGAATTTCCAGTAGTATCGGAGTTTGCTAATTTTTTTCTTGAAGAACTACCAGGTTTACAGTCGAAAATAGAATTGGAATTTACTAAAGATTTAAAACCTGGAACTAAACCAATTGCAAGAACGCCATATTGGATGTCGAAACCTGGATTGCAAGAGTTAAAGATGCAATTGAAAGAATCATTAGATTTGATACTTATATGTCCAAGTGTATCACCATGGGGTTCACCAACAATTTTTGTAAGAGAGAAGGACAGATCGTGGAGGATTTGCATTGACTATATTCAATTAAACAAAGCTACGATCAAGAATTAATACCGATTATCAAGAATTCATGATTTATTTGATCAAATGAAGGGGGAGACAATGTTTTCAAAGATTGATTTGAGATCGAGATATCACCAATTGCGAATCAAAGAGGAAGAAATTCCTAAAACAATGTTTAAAACAAAATTCAGACATTATGAATTTACTGTATTACCATTTGGATTGAAAAATGC
This sequence comes from Picea engelmannii, assembly GCA_009831015.1. NCBI lineage: Eukaryota > Viridiplantae > Streptophyta > Pinopsida > Pinales > Pinaceae > Picea > Picea engelmannii. The sequence continues at coordinate 320,105 of ML778962.1, forward strand.
CCTTGGTGTATTCACGAGTTTAATGATTGGGGTATTCCATGAATACTTGGACAAGTTCGTACATGTATTTATTGATGATATATTAATTTACTCTTAGATGAAAGAGGAGCACGAGGGAAATCTGAGATTAGTTTTGCAGTGCTTAAGAGAAAACACGTTGTACATAAAGTTGTTGAAATGTTTTTTTTATCAGACATAGATTCATTATTTGGGACACATTATTTCTGGTGAAGGTATCACCGTGGATCCAACAAAGGTAGAGGCTATTATGGAATCACCAACACCGACAAACGTGCAAGAAGTACGTATTTTTATGGGATTAGCAGGTTACTATAGACGCTTCATCGAAGGATTTTCAAAAATAACAAATCCAATTACGTAATTGCAAAAGAAGAATAATAAATTCGTATGGTCAGAGAAACACACAAACATTTCAGAAGCTTAAGGAATTATTAACAACAACACCGATATTAAAAGTTCCAGATATGGACAAGGAATTCTTAGTATGAATGGATGCATCCAAGGAAAGATTGGGTGGAGTATTAATGCAAGAAGGTCGAGTTATCACATATATTTCAAGGAAACTAAGAAAACATGAAGAGAATTATGAAACACACAATTTGGAATTGTTAGTGATTGTTTATGCCTTACGAGTTTGGAGACACTACCTTATTGGACGAAAATTCAAGTTGAAAATTGATCACAATGGATTGCAACACATTTTTACATAGAGTGACTTGAACGCACGACAAAGACACTGGTCAGAACTTTTAAGTGAGTAAGATTTTGAAATCACGTATATTAAAGGAACAATTAACAGAGTTGTAGATGCGTTGAGTCAGAGACCACACATTTTTTCAGTAATACCCCTAAAGATGAATCTTCGAGAAAAGATTTTAGCATTACATATTGATGATAACTGTTACAAGGAATAAAAAACCAATATCATAAAAGATACCATGTTGGTACCTAGATATGAGGGTTATTCTTTGGATATCGACGAAATATTAAGATATAATGGAAGAATTTTTGTACCACCAAATGACGAAATGAGAATTTTAATTTTGAACGAAGCTCATCAAGAAATATATATGGCTCATCCAGTAGTCACAAAAATGAAGGAAGATCTCAAACCATTATTCTTTTGGAAGGGAATGAAAAATGATATAGTTAACTATGTGGTGAGATGTCTTGAATGTCAACAAGTGAATGCTGAACATAGACATCCAACGAGATTATTGCGGCCACATGCGATTCCTGAATCGAAATGGGAAGTCATATCGATGGATTTTATTGTTGGATTTCCATTGATGACAAGGAGACACGATTCTATTTTTGTAGTTGTCGAAACTTTGACGAAGAGTGCACATTTTATCCCAGTTCATATGACATATCAAGCACCTGACATAGCTAGAATTTTTGTTAATGAAATTGTAAGATTGCATGGTGTATCGAGAAAGATAATATCTGATAGAGGATCTATATTCACTAGACGTTTTTGGACTAGTTTCCAAGAGGCTTTGGGCACACAATTATATTTTAGTACAACATATCACCCCGAAACCTATGAAAAAATGGAAAGAAAGAATCAAATTATAGAAGATATGATTCGAATGTATGTGATGGATCAACATAAACGATGGGAATAATTTTTACCATTGGTATAATTTGCGTATAATAAAAGTTACCAGAGTTCAATAAAGATGGAACCTTTTGAGTTTCTATACGGATGACTGTGTCATACACCTTTGAGTTGGGATAGACTATAGGATAGGGTCCTGGTGGTACCGTAAGTGATCCAAGAAATGGAAGAGCAGATGTGAACCATAAGGAAAAGTATCAAGGAAGCACAAGACCAACAAAAGAGTTATGCGGATGCACATCGTATTGACCGTATTTATGAGATTGGTGATAAAGTGTTTTTGCAGGTGAAGTCACATAAGAGTTCAATTAAGTTTGGAAAGGGTGCTAAGCTCTCTCCAAGGTTTGTGGGACCTTTCGAGGTTGTAGAAAAGAAATGATATGTGTCTTACCAACTAGCCTTACTTGATCCTTTTAGGCGTATGCATGATGTGTTTCATGTTTCAGTTTTACGTCATTATATTTTAGATCCGTCACATGTTATTGATTTGAGTTCTTTACAGGTATCAGATGAGGGTGCTCTCATAGTGGAGCCAATCAGCATACTGGACCATCGCACTCGACAACTACGATTACGATTGGTTGATCAAGTCAAGGTCTAGTGGGACAATTATAGTCCACATTCTGCTATTTGGGAGGATACACATGAGATGCATCAACAATTTCCATATTTATTTTGAGAACTTGATATATAGATTAGTAGTAGCTATATTTATTTTTTTCATTATTAGATTGTACAAACTTCGAGACAAAGTTTAAAACAAGAGGGGGTGTATGTAACATATAGATTTCACCGACCACATTTTTCATAACACTGATTATTCTTTGAGGACACTTGCGTGCAGGTGATTCGGATAAGCATGGTACCTTATGATTATCTGATTTGGTTATGACTTAAAATTTACGCTATGATTGAGTATTGAATTTGATATGTTATTAACATTGATGTATAACATTGACATGTATTATGATAAGGTTTCCCGAGTGTGTAGGAAACATGACATGATGAGGATGCTGATGGCATCGACATAATTCCTTGGACTCTAGATTGAGTCAGGGAGTGGACTATTTACTTTGATTATGAGTAATTGATTTTATTATGCATGTATTATGATGATTTCAGATATGGATTTCAAGTATAATATTTATTAATATTATCTGTCAGTGGATTCATGCATGGTGACGCTTGCTAATCCAACTCACATATGGATTGAGATTTAGTATATTAGATAAGTTGAGTTCCAAACAAAGGCATGCCTTCCCACTCCAAAACTTGTAGGAGTATTGATTGATACATTGACCTAACAAAAATGTAAATTTACAAAGCATGTATTAACCAAAACATAATTAAATACCTAATTGAGAATTGACTATCAAATCCACTTGGTTTGCATTATTGTACTCTTATTAGGAGTCTTATAGGTTCTTATGTTGAGCAGAACATGCCAACAACATGTCCAAGGGGCCAATATTGATGAAGCTAGTCACTTGTGCTAGGGGGTCTTGAATCATTGAGAGGGAGGATTGTGATGCTACATACTTTATTTGAGGGATTTAGAGGGAGCATGGAGATCATTGTTCCTATTCTCTTAGTTCGAGGACATGTGTCCTTGATTCCACATTGAAATTGTCACATGATTTATGAACCTCCTTACCTTGAGAGTTTATGGGTCACTTTTCCTTGAACTTCCAATATATCCTTGATTCATCGCCCCATACATCATAATAATTCAAGGACTCTCCTACTGTTGGCACCAAAAATCACAATAATCCATGGAAAAGATAGGGGTCCCATTGCTACTAATTTCCCCCACGTCTAATCCATGTCAACATTTCGAGTTTGATCACTAATTTAGTTTGGTTTAGTGGAGAGAGAGTTTCATTGACATGAAAACCAATGTAATTAAAAATTTTGACTTACAAAAAAATAATAATCGACATTTCATGTATTCATAAAGACAAACAACTTTACTTTAGTTAAGTCTTTCCAAAACTGTACATGTTTTTTTTGTTTGTTAGAAATGTACCCGTAACCTACAGGCCAACATTTTTAACCATTGACTAAGAAGTCACAACCCAGGGTCATCTAAGCCGTCAAAATCACCCAGGGATCGCACCTGGCCTGGGCCACACCAACCCTTAACATGGATAGATTTTTGGGTGTCTCCTCCTGACTAAACTTACCGTTAGGATAATGAACTTGGGTCGCCTAGAAAACACAACCCACACCTTAACCGATTAAGTTAGTAGGAATTGACAAAAATACAAAGATTGGGATATAACTAGTTTTGGATAAAAATTGTAAGTTTGGAAAAAGTGGGAAAATGACAAAGTTGTCATTTCCATATTGCTGTAGATTTTGACTGGAAAAATAGATTAGCAATTTGAGAGTTTCTATGATCTCATCGTCAACAATTTTATCAGTGTCTCATACAAAAGTTTCCTTATTTATTTCCATATTTTCCTCTACAAGTGGCATAAGTGGGCGTCTAATATTAATTGCACCAGGGAGAGGTGCACAAAAGGGGTAAATTGGTAATATTCAGACGACTATCGATTATTTTTCAGAACTCATAATTGAACAAGAAAGTAGTAATTGGAAAGATTTTTTGATAGAAGGATCCACATATTCAACCTAAAAAGGGATTTGAGCAGTAAAATTCCCAGGAAATTAGAAGGAATATAATTGTTGGACTTAAAGAGAAACAAATCATGTATGATTTCCAGAATTGTAAAATTATTTTTATCTAACAATTTTGTGGCATGCACAGTTTAAATAATTAAGGGTACATGTAGAGCAAGTCCGGTTCACAATGTGTACCAAAGACATGGAAGATGAAAAAGAAGCTTACAACCACGAGGAGGAAGTCAGAGGGTTGAATATCATCTTGGGAAATGCAGACACTGAGACAAATGGACATAAAGAAGGAAAAGAAGGAATGGCATAGAGTTAGAGGAGGCAATGAGAAGCTTCCAAAGATAAGTGTTGAGTTACATAGTAGACAATGAGAGGATTATAAGATCTTGGGAGGAGCAGAATCACATCAAAACTTAGATGTTACAAAGCTTGAACATATTGTAGAAAACAATAAACAAAGAATAAGATTCAAGGAAGGAAACATAACATAGATATCATGCCGGGAGAGGGGATGCTAGATGATCTGGATTGGATCATTATATTATTTTTCATATATCTCTATGATTTCAGAGTAGAAAAATTTGGAGGAATAATCTTGCAGGGCGGTCATTTTAGTGGCAAGTCCCAGTTTGGAAAATTGGGGTTCAGAACCTTTTGGAGTCATTTTGAGGCATTAAATTGTTGGATTGCTGAGAGGGGTGGTGAATCAATAATGAACAATTTATACCACTTATTAATCCTTTTTAACCATAATGTATATACCTTTAACTTATTCAACAATGTTCATCAGTTCATCATTAATATGTTATTGCATCATATAATATTAAAATCTATCAGTGCATAATAAACAATAACAGACACATCCACAAAATGCATAGTACACTAGTATTTTACGTGGAAACCCAATGCGGGAGAAAACCACAAAATTATTTTCTTATATGTCTTTAAAAATTACATTCAAGGAAGCACCAACTTCCAATTCTCTAGCTCCAACTCGAAGGAGGTTCCAACCCCCTAGTTTCTCAGACTACAACTTGAGGGAAAATCCAACTCCCAAATTATTTGGCTATAATAAGAAGGAAGATACAACCCCCTATGTTCTCCAGATACAATCATAAGGTGGATACAACCACCTAGTTCTTAGGATCCAACCTGAAGGAAGCTCCAAATCCCTGATTCTACGACACCAACCGAAAGGAGGATACAACCTCCTTTCCTTGCCCCGTCCAACCACCCTGAAATATAAATGCCAAATGTAGACAACCTGTCACTGAATCAAACATTGCCACTATCAACCTATCACTATCAACCTATACTAAAAACCTGTAACAACCTGTACCAATCAACCTGCACCAAACAACCTATAACAACTTGTACCAACAATCTATACCAACACAAGTGCATCAACTATGCACAACACAACATGTCAAAAAAACTTGTCACATCAACCTGTCTCATCAATCTCATCAACCAATCATATCTATTCACCAAGATCAATCACTGAGATAAATCTCAACCATATGCACAATATCACCAAGATGTGCATTAACCAAGACTACTTACAAACATCAACAAGATGTATCACAATCAAGATGTGCATTAACCAAGACTACTTACAAACATCAACAAGATGTATCACAATCAAGATGTGCTTCTAAAAGTATACCAAGTCATATGTGCCACATCATCCATAAACCATGTGCCAACAATACTACTAGAAAGTGCCTCTAACAATGTACCAACTATGTACCAATCGCACATGAACCATAGATCAAACTATGAATCATCAAAATGTAACAACATCACCATACCATACACCTCACGTATGTGGAAAACCACTCATCAACTATTTTTCCCAACATGTATCTCAATCATATACCAAAGACATATACCAATACAACCATCAAAAGTTCTATAGCAATACATCACACTATCCATAACCAATTACCATAAACCCTCACATCAAATCATGTGCCAAGAAACTCACTGTTATGTAGCCTCAAGTGTGTACCAATCATATATCAAGACCACTAACAAAATCCTCTTACAATGTACCATAAGATATACCAATAATACTCAGACATGCACCAACAATATACTTCAATAAATCTACCTCAAAAGAATTCTACAACAAGCCTTAAACTTCCAAGAGGGCATCCAACAAATTTACAAGGAAAACCCTCAACCAACTTCATAGATTCAACACTACACATACAAAAACCATACCTTTTTCTTCTTGCAGCTGTGGATCTATTACATATATGTTTATGTAGTCGTGATTCTGTTGCCATGATTTTTTTGCCGCGATTTTGTTTTCGCAGTTCTGCTGCAGCGATTCTGCAACAGTAATTTTTCTACCACGAATTTGCTGCCGCAAATTTTATCTATAAATAATACTTGCCAAATAACCTTTAAAAAATGGATATTCAATTATATTCCAAAAATAGGTGCAAATAATAGACCCCTGCTCTCTTATTTATACTTTCCAAGTAGCGTCCTCAAGGGGTTATCTTCTAACTCACTTTACCCAACTTCCTTATTTTAGGGCTAACCACTTCTAACCACTTATCCATTTACGACCACTTTATCCATAAACAATAAGTTCTCCACTTCTAGTTGCAACTAACTTTATTATTTAATCAATTTCTTTTGAAACCACTTTGACTTATCCATGAATACTAAACTCACCACTTCTTGTTGTAACCACTTTATTATTTAAATAATTTCTCATTGCAACCACTTTACCATAATTAAAAAATTAAATTATTTTCTTAATGCAACAACTTTACCCATGATTAACTCCTAGTTACTATCAATTCGACTAGTCAACTTCTTCTAGGAGTTATAGAGTAATTTGACTTCTTTGACCTTCTAGGGGCTTCTAGATAACTCATGAGGGCTCTCCAACTTCACATGGAAATGACTCTCTAACATATATAAAAACGAGGAGTTATGTGACGTTCCATATATCACCGAAAATGACATGACATGTACTATCCATCTAGAATAGTCTTACTTGCAAATACATTGATCTTCATACCTTAATACCTCAATCAAACTTGGGTTCCTTACCCATACCTCTAGAGCTACCAGACATACTTAAGGGTTGACATCAATATCTAAGGGTTGACATCAATCTACAATATCACTCTCCAAGTTTGAAATCAATGACAACCAACAATCCAAACCAACTGTCCATCAATCTAAACCAAATATTTGACAATCTTCCCCTTTGGCATTGATGGCAACACTTAGTCATGATAACATTCATGCTCATACTCCTCATCAATGTTTCTATTTCTCCCCCTTTGATATCAATGAAAAAGGGTGTCTCTCCTTGGGGATGCTCCCCCTTGACTGAACTCTTCTTAGGGATGCTCCCCCTATTTGCAATGTCTTTTGGGCTGCTTCCCTTATTTAAATTCCTTTGATCTTTCTCTATGTTTCTAAGCCTATGCTTACTCTCTCTCCCTACATCTAAAGAGTCTCTCCGTCTTTGGAAAAGGGGATCACTCTACTGCAATACTAAAGTCATGATGCTCATGCTCCCCCTAGAATCATGCTTCTGTGCTCTCTCCAAACATCTAACTCTCTGTCCATGCATATGATGAATATCTCTCTTGACTTCTCTATAAGATGTCATGTAGATGACATGTAGGGATTCCTTTTGGAGTTTTTTTCAATTGGTGCTTCCTTGTGTAATCAACTGACATATATGAAAAGAATTCAAGAATAAGCATTCAAACATTCATGTGTCATTATTATCCATTATGATAATGTTCCTTTATCTCTGAACCAATTTATGAACCAATCTATGAATTAATCTCTGAATCCACTGTCATATATCTTCCCAAACCTTCTAAGTGTTCTTTCTAATCCATCTCTATCCATATTGTCCATGAATTTGCTACACAACTGTCCACAATGCTAATCTATATGTCACTGTACTATCATGGAGTCTTCACTACTGCAACTGATCAATCTGTCATACTGTACTTCTGCTAGCTGACTGCTCTAAATCTGTCTACTCGAACTCTGCAAGCTGCTCGAAGGATGGTTCTCTAAACTATCTTAGCTACTGCATAGACTCCCCCTGTCTAATATTCATATTACCTGGGAGTCTCCAAGCCAGTTGGATTAGAAAAATACCTTTCCGATGTAGTCATCATCCTTGTTGGTAGACTCAACATCTCTCTGAACTCTAACTTCTTTCTTTCTATTCGTGGATTCATCTTGTACTACAATTCCTGAAAATACAATTTCTCGGACCTATTCTTGATTCATCTGTTCTTCTTTTCTTTCTCATACTACCACAAATCCTGTAATATCTAGGACTTGCTATTTATTATGATCTTTCTCTGTTGTGGATTCTAACAATGTGGTTTTTGAAACATGTTCTTCTTTTGCTTGCTTTCCTTGTCTTTCTCCAACTATGGAAAGTCTTGTAATTTCTGGAGTCTGTTCTTCTTTCACTTGCTTTTCTCGAACTACTATATGTCTTGCGATTTCTGGGACTTGTTTTCTATTTACTTTCTTTTCTTCTTGTTCTTTCCTTTTCCAAATATTGGTGTATCTAATATATGTTTCTTTCTTCATGGATCACACTATTACACTTATACAATTTCGGGTTATATGACCATAGTTGTGGAATTTGTAGCATTCAATATTATGTGGGGCCACATAAGCATTTCTT